>JAFEMH010005086.1:0-178387 GCA_022495995.1 Adenophora triphylla var. japonica
GAGTTGTTGTGAAATTGGTGCTCCCCGTTGCAATCAAAACAAGGAAATCAACACACCCTTGCGTACAAGAAAGAAACAATCACACACGAGAACACGAGAGTTGTTTGGGTTCATTCACCCGGCTCGTGAACTACGTCAGAGAGCGATTACCCAGTATTATGTTATTAGTCTCCTCTCTAATATGTTGCTTCACAATGTGTTCTAGGCCGAGAATATGCTTATATAGTTATACAAGGAACCACTAAATCTAATTTAAGAAGAGTTCCTAATCAAAATAGGAAACAAATATGCTGCGAAAATTACGATCGCGACACGTGGGCGGTCGCCCCGCGGCTCCGTAGGCGGTCACCCAAGTAGAAAATTCCCAAGCCGAACCTACGTACTCACGGGCGGTCGCCCGAACACCTCCTGGGCGGTCGTCGCCATCGCTGACGAGTAAGGTCTTCCCAGATTTCCTCCTTGATTCGGCGAGAAACTCTCCTCCCGACTTAGGCCCCCTTTTCTTCCTTGTAGTTTAGGACTCCAATCTGACAGACTACCCGCACACTTTGACAAATACCGGTGTAGCCGCCTCGTCTTAATCTATGCACTCTCTCTGTTTTTCTTCTTCATGCTTTTAATCTAGTCCGCCCCACCCATCCTACCCATTAATGCAGAGCACACCACAGCCCAATCCACGGCATTGTTCGCCGAGTCATCTTGAGCCTACCCTTTGCTCCCTCGCTCTCTCTCCCAGCCTCTCTCAGTTTCTTCATCGGCGAATGTAATTTCTCCCACCTCTAAAGCTTCCGAGTTAAACCATTACCTAGGAAAAAAATAGGAAATGACGAATTAGAAAAGAAATAGGAAAGATCGGATACGCAAAAAATCAAAAGCAACGGAAAGAGAAATCCGCCGTAGTAAGAACATGTTGTAGGATTGCGTAGAGAAGAAAGGAGTCTCTCATGCCTGTCCCGGTTGCCTCGCCAAGAAACAGGTTCTAAATCAACACTGTAACTTGCATTTTTGTTAGGGGACTTTTTTTGGTGCGTGTGTGTGTGTTCATGAGTGTGTGTGAGGGAAGAGGCCGGAAGAAAATGAAATACAGAGATTATTTGAATTCAAAATTTTCCTTGTATTTGTGTGCACCTTCCACTCTTGCCCAATAAGAATTTGAGTAGTGTTAGATTTATTAAGGAAAAGAAGATTAAAAGTGGGCTACATGCAAAGTGTGTGGACGAGATGTTTTGAAATTTTTTATTTATTTTTTTCCATTTAATGAATTATGCATTTTTAAAACACCCTTAATGATGAGGTGGATGAAGGAAATCTGTTACAAAAAATGCCGCTTATTTTCTGCAAGAATTTGCAACTATCTTCCTTTTATATATTTATAGATGCTTTACGCTTATTATACACCCCATCTCACCTTGCTTCCTTTCCATAACATCACTCTCCCCCATTCGCTTACCAAAATTATTAAAATAAAACCCCTCTCTCTCTCTCTCTCTCTCTCTCTCTCCTCTCTCTCTCTCTCTCTCTCTCTCTCTCTCTCTCTCTCTCTCTCTCTCTCCTTTAATAAAAAAAAAAGTAAAAATTGGACAAAAAATCTGTCAAGCTCCCACGATAATTAGGAATTTGGAATTGCTTTTGTTGCAGGTCTTTTACTGCACGTACTAGGGATAGAGATGGTCAAATCGGATTGAAAATTTGGATCAGGAATTGAGAAAATCGGATCGAAATTGGATCGAAAAAATCCCGGGAATAGCTGTCATAAGCTTAGCCCAGCAAAAAATCGGAATCGGGATCAATCGAAACCGGTTTGGATAAAGGGTCGATTAAGGATCCCACAAAAATGGTGAACCAGGATCGGAAAAAGTCCGAAAGCCGGACGAAAGAATTTCTTGTTTTTCAATAGAGCCAGGACCCGAAACCCGGACCCGGAAAGCCGGAACCCCGGGCCCGAACCGGGGCAGGAAAAACCGGGCGGGATTAGGGCGGGCCGGTTAAGGGTCCACCATTTTGACGAGCAGGCAGCCGGCGATTTTTCGGCCCGAAACCGAATCGGAACCGATTTTGGCTATCCCTAGCACGTCACGTGCTAAAAACACATCCCGCCGAAAGGACATTTTTGTATTCTTGAACGGGAATTAAGAAAAATGATGTAGGAAAAAGAAAAAGTGTATAGTGAAATAAATGTTATGAGTGAAAAGTGATGTAGGAAAGAGAAAGTGGAATAGGAAATAGTTAGTGGATATTTATTGTGATAGTATGATAAGTGTGTCCCATAAATAAAGCAGTAATTAAAAATTTTTCATTTTTGGGTTGTGCTTGCTTTCCAAATGAAGACGTCAAAAAAAAAGAAAATTTATGCCCTTTTCGAGCACGGGACGGAGGAAGGGAGTATAAAACATTTCTCATTTCTACTATTACTCCTTAAACATTTTTATGGTATTTATAAAACATTTGTAATTGCATTTATAAAATATTTGTAGTAGCTATGATATAAAATATTTTTATATATTTCTTTATTAACAATTGTATCACTCGCATGTTTCAAATATTTTATATCACAACTCAGTGGTGGATATAGAGTTTTACTTAGTTCGGTAGATACACAAATTATACTGAAATCTCCAAATTATAATTTCTCCTCAATGTGATTATTATACAAAATTTCAAATTATAATTATTCTTTCGCAATTAAAATACAAATCTTATAAAGTAATTAACTACTCCCTAAGTTATTTATCAATAACATTTTTTTAGACTTTACAATTTGTTCTCTTACCAACTGGACTAGATAATACATTTAGGCCTCGTTTAGGATTCAAATACCCATAATTCACGGTCATTTGAAACCCACCATCCCACGTGGGTTTTTTATAACTGATGAGCCCGGATCTATTGGATCGGGCCCGCGCTCGGTCTAGTCCAAGGAACCAGTGACGTAGCAGTTCCTAGACCGCTGGAGGGAAGACCGCAGACAAATAGGTCCTTGTGGTCAAGACCGTGTCCCTCCTCGCATCGTCCCCATCAAGGACCATTGGGACCCTGCTCGCTGGATCCGTGCCCGCATGAGTCATGCCCGCATCAACCGTGCTCGCATCATATATCTTTGACCGCGGGCACAACGTTGACCGCGGGCACATGCTGCTTCCCGGTTAATGTCAAGCCTTACTGAGCAAGTTAGCTTGCAGCTCACGACGGGCCACTTGCCGGCTCCCCATCACGCATTCAATGCGGCTCGATCCGCGCCTACTATTCCATTTAATGCGCTAAGCCGGCTACGGCTCATGTCACTTTCGGCCATGTCCCACAGACGGTCAATGTTCCCTCCCCGACGGGACCAATTAGGCTGCGGACACGTGTAGGCTGGTCAAATACCAAAGTGCCCCCTAGAGTGATCTCGTGCTTACCTCAACAAGCACCATTGCATTGCCTATAAATAGAAGGCCTTTACCCCCTTGGGCAAGGTAAGTTCCATATACAATTGAGTAAGCTCTATTACTCTTTAAACCTAAACACACACACACACACTCCAAAGGTATTCCAAGCCTTATTACTCAGTATTCTTACTCTCACACCCGAGGGCTGAGTTGGAGTAACATCAACTTTGACCTTAACGGTGCTTGTTTGTGTTGTGATCTAGGTACCTCAAACCACCAAATATATCCTAGTCGGATATCCTTGAACCGCTCCACGACCCGAAAGGCGTGGCGTCATCGGTGGTTCCATTGCGAGAATCCGACTTTCTTTCGTTTTCTCGTTAAAAATCTTTTGTTTTCAAGGCACCTCACGTGTCCTAAACAAATTCGGTGCCGAAAGGCTCTTCTTTTTACATCACTAAGTTTTTCCCGTTTAAAACTTTTGTTTTCGGAACACACCTTGTAGTCTAAACAGCGAAATTGTCAAAAGACACTTCTTTTCGATTATTTTCGTCTTTACGAGACATGTCTCAAATTACGAAAAATCTTTGGTCATTTGACCCTAGAGGAGGAGAACCAAGCCGAACCCTCCACCATCAATAGGGAAAGGCAAACCAACTCTGTTTTCAACGAGAATGGGGGCCCATTCTCGGCCTCAAAAATCCCCGACTCAACGAGTTCTACAGGTTAACCGAGGAAGCCCGTCTTGAAAAAGCCCGAGCCCTATTAAACAATAGCCCAAAAACTCCCCATGCTCACATAAAAAACACCACTCTAACCACCCCACTTTCCCAGGCAAATCCACGAGAAGGAAGGAAATCCTGGCCTCAGTCCAAACTGGTCGCGGAGGCCGTATGGCCATCAACGACGCGGAGATGGAAATGTTCGAGATAGAGGCCAATGGAGGCTACGGTTCCCTCAAGGGTCACAAAGGTTCTCCCAGCGAGCTCCCGCTAACTCGCTTGCTAGTCAAGGCTGTAGGGGCAAGCCGGGTTGAACCCGGCCCTTGAACGCGGACAGGCCGACGGGCGGAGCGTGGTGCATGTAGAGGATAGCGAGGAAATGGGGGAAGAGGCACGATCAAACCGCCGTGCGAGGTCCAAGCCGGACCCTTGGCTCCGGCCAAGGAGAAGGCCGTGACTCCACGAACTAAAAAGCGAGAAGGTTGATGATCGAGAATCCCGAGTTTGTGGAATTTATGCGAGAAGATGTGGGAAACCCGTCGGAAAGTACGCCCGGAGAAGTGTGGCCGCACCATGGACGCCTTCGGCGATAAAATTGCGCGGGCACTGTCCGGAAGGGCAAACCCCCCGAGATGGACACCTATGACGGATCCAAAAATGCCAAAAGTCATATGGGAAGATTTGAGGAGCCGAGATGGCTTTATTCTCCGCGGACGAGTCGGTGATGTGCAAAGCTTTAGGCTGCGACCTTCACGGGCGAGGCCCTATCTTGGATGCTAGCCCTCAAGCCCCGGTGTATCCGGTCATTCGGTCGGTTCGAGTTCTCTTCCTCAATGCCTTTGCCGGAGCGAGGTGTGCCGCTAGACCAAAGCAGATCTTGTCGCGTGTCAAGCGGGCACCAAGCGAGCCTACAAAAGATTATATATCCGGTTCGGGAAGGTGAGCGAGGAGATTGTGGACTGGACGAGGAGATATCGGACTATGTTTTGAGGGCGGCCTCGGTTCCTCCTTCCTCAAAATGAATTTTGCCTCCGGCCAAACCTAAATCGAGTGGAGGAAATGTATGAAAGGGCCTCGGCCATTGCCTCAGCCGAAGAGCCCGGTGTGCCCGCTCCACAAGCTTGCGAAAGAAAGGATAAGCCAAGTCCGGGAGACCACCCGAGCTGCTCACACCAATAGTCGGGGCAAAACAGGCGGGGATCGAAAAGCTCAAAGGCCATGGCCGAAACGGTTTACACAGGCTCACCGACCCAAGGGTGGTGATCATGAGAGCCTCGAGACTTTCTGCTCCTCCCACATGCTTCGAAAGCCAAATGAGAGGAGTAGACTTAAATTACGTGAGTATCACAACGACCACGGGCACGGGCGAGGACTGTTTCCAGTGAAGCGAGTAATCCGGCGAGAAAATCAATAACGGGGAGCTAACCAAGTGGGTTAAGGGAAACAATCACCCCCAATAACAATGATCGGCGGCGGGCACGACACACGCGGGGACCGAGAGAGAAATGAAAGAGATAATTATGATGATGATTTTGGGGACTATGACATTAACTTCATTGGGGAGGAACCTCCCTCAAATAAGCATTTGTCCTCCAAATTCGGACATTAGAGAAGGTTTTCTCCATCCCGCCACAGCTCCGGAGGAAGAGCAAGAAATTGGGTTCAAAAGGAGTGAACTTGCCTCCACCCTTTTTCATTCCACACGGCCACTCACCCTCGGAATGAGAATCAACCGGGCAAACATAGGTCGAGTGTTGATAGATCTTGGAGCCGCCCGCGACATACTCTACTACCATACTTTGGTTGGAATGAGAATGACGAAGCACATCTCACTCCATATGCGGGCATGCTCGAAGGCTTCACCAACCATTTGTAAGGGTAAAGGGGACGATTGTGTTTGACGTAGTTATTGGGGAAAAACCCATGCGAGAAGACGGCCAAGATAACTTTCATGGTGGTCGATCTTCCTTCCCAATACAATGCCATTCTCGGCGTAAGCTGCTCGAGGCCGGAGTGGGAATAGTTGCGTCCGTCCCCCACCAAAGGGTGAAATTTAACACCCGGGCGGGGTTGCTACCATCAAGAACCGGTCCGGGAGATTCCTCCAGAGCCTTTGGAGGAAAAAAGGAAAGAAACAGAAAGGCCGGACCTCACTGCCGCGAGATAGAGGGCGAGGACAAAATGATAGAGGGAAAGGGCGAGGACAAGTCAAAAAAGGGGAAAGCTCTTGCACTCCCGCCGCCACCCGTACCGATTGGCATGCTTTCTTTCCATTCCACGAAGGTGGAGCTCAAGATAAGCAGAAAATCGAAGCGGTTAGGCTGCCCTGTTGAGGAGGTTATATTGATCGAGGAATAGAGGGGAAATTGACCGTGATATCATATACTCAATGGCAACACGGCCGAAGCTCAGGTCAACCCCCCAACTATTGTCATCGACTCCTTGCACAATCGTGAAATCAGCGACCTTCAACCTAACGACGAGCTCGAGGAGGTGGTAATCAATCCCCACTTCCCCGAGCAAACAGTTAAGGTTGGGCTGGAAATTCACAGCGAGGAGAGAAGGATACTTATTGAGTTCCTCGGAGCAAATTGCGATGTGTTCGCTTGGAGGGTGGAAGATATGATGGGAATCAGCAAGGACGTGATCCTCCACAAAATCAATGATGACCCATCCTTCAAGAACATTCACCAAAAATCCAGATATTTCTCCCCGGAAAAAGAGATTGCCATCAAGGAAGAGGTGGAAAAATTGCTAAAAGCAGGGATAATCAAGGAAATTACCTACCCCAAATGGCTGGCCAACATGGTCATGGTTAAAAAATCCAATGGTAAATGGAGGATGTGCGTTGATTTCACCGATCTCAACAAAGCGTGCCCCAGATTGCTTCCCTCTTCCTCGCATAGACGAATTGGTGGATTCTATGGCCGGACACGAGTTCTAAGCTTCATTGATGCCTACTCAGGCTACCATCGGATCCAGGATGGCTCACGAAGATGTCCGCTCTGTAGCTTTCATTCTTTGCGGGCAAGACATCTTGCTACACTATGATGCCACTTTGGGGTGAAAAATGCGAGGAGCCACATATCGGCGCATGGTCAATCTGGTCTTTAAAAAACCAACTAGGCAGAAATATGGAGGCCTACATTGACGACATGGTCATAAAAACTAAGGAAAACTCCCACGAGCTCGATGTGGAGGAAACCTTCAAAACTTGCGCCCGCAAACCAACATGAAGCTAAACCCCCTTAAGTGCGCTTTCGGGGTCGAGGCGGGCAAGTTCCTCGGATTCATGGTCAACCAAAGAGGGATAGAGGCTAATCTAGATAAAATCCAGGCCCTATTAGACATGAAACCTCCTGCTGCGTGAAGGATGTACAAAAACTCAATGGTCGCATCACCGCACTTGGCGCTTCATCTCGCGGTCGGCGAGAGAGGTGCCTCCCCTTCTTCAAAACTCTCAAAGGGAAGAGAGGCGATGAATTTACATGGAGTGCTGAGTGCCATCGGGCTTTCGAAGAAGTCAAAACATACCTCGGGCGACCACTCTACTCGGCGGCCGGTGCCGGAGAAGAGCTCTTTTTGTATTTAGCCGTTACCGATCGCGGTAGGCTGCTTTGTTCTTGTAAGGGAGGAGAATAACTCTCAAAAACCGGTTTATTATGTAAGTAAGGCACTTTGTCCGCCGTAGAAGGGCGTTATCTTAATATAGAAAAGTTAGCTTACGCCTTGCTTGTATACGCTCGAAAATTAAGAGCCTACTTTTACGCACATCCTATAGCTGTACTAAGCGAGGCCCCGCTTAGAAAGGTTTTACATAAACCGAGTCCTCGGGGAGAATGCTAGCTTGGTCTATAGAGCTCACCGAGTTCCAGATCACCTACTCGCCGAGAAAGACAATCAAAGCGCAGGCCTTAGTTGATTTTGTAGTAGAATCATCGTTCAAATTAGCGGACAGTGACCTCGGAAAGAGAAAGCGAGCAGAGTCAGAGGATGACCCAAAAGGCCCGAGCACAGAAATTGTTCAACCAAGGGAGCATCCAGAAGAGGTATGGATTTTATATGTGGACGGCTCTGCGAGCAAGTTAATCAGTGGAGCGGGCGTACTTCTGATCGCACCACCCGGGGAGAAATTTATGAGGAGCCTTGAGATTCAAGTTCGAGGCATCAAACAATCAGGCGAGTATGAAGCGATTATAGCGGGCATGGAATTGGCAAGAGACTTGGGAGTTCGAATATTGAGATCAATAGTGACTCTCGGCTCATAGTTAATCAAATTAGGGGAGTATGATACTATCGACCCGGTACTAGCTCGATCTTGCGGCCTTGCAAAAACCCTCATCAAAAATTTCACTTACTATGAAATTTGAACCAAGTCATGAGAGAGGATAATGTGAAAGGCTGACCTCCTCTCAAGAATAGCCGAGCAAGAAATTGGTGAGTTGGAGGCGGTGCCGAGATTGAATTCACGGAGAGACTGCTATAGATCGAATTCGGATAAACAATATTGAGGATCAAGTAAGGAATTTGGGTAGATGAAATGAAGGATTACATTGAAAAGCAAACCCTCCCCGAGGACCCAGTAAAGGCTAGAGCCATCAGAGCAGTGTCCGCGAAATACCTCGTCCTCGATGGGGTGCTTTTTCGGCGATCATTCACCAAGCCTTTGCTAAGATGTGTTAAGGCTCACATGGTCACCAACTTACTCTATGAGGTCCATGAAGGAGTTTGTGGCGGACATCCAGGTGCTCGCACCCTCTCAGACAAGATCAAATTCCAAGGATTCTTTTGGCCCACAATGAGAAGGGATGCGCGGGAGTATGTTAGAAAATGTGATAAGTGCCGAGAGATTTGCGGACATCCCGGACTACCATCAATAGAAGCGAGACTTTGGTTGTACCATCGTGGCCGTTTGATACGTGGGGATAGATCTTATTGGACCATTTCCAAGCTGCTAGAGGAAGCATCAAGTATGCGCGTGGTGGCCGTGGATTATTTTACCAAGTGGACGGAAGCAAAGGGCTTAGCCACTATTTTCGAGGATAACACTATCGGTTTTGTCCACGACCACATCTATTGTCGATTTGGGGTTCCCAGAGCAATAATTTCGAGATAATGGCACCCAATTCTCCGCAAAATTCAACTGCTGAATGTGTGAGAATGAAGGTGCGGCACCATAAGTCCGCGATTGCCTATCCTCGGGAAATGGCCAGGCGAGGCCGCGAACAAGCTAGTTCGGCCGCCTAAAGAAAAACTTGGAAGGACGAGGAGGACGATGGTTGGACGAGCTACGAGATTGCATTATGGGTTGTCCGCACCACAATTAGAAATTCTACGGGAGAAACTCTTTTCTCGCTCACGTATGGAGTCGGAGGCAATGGCTCCGGTGGAGGTAGCCCTACCCTCGTACGAGTCACATACTTCGAGGAGTCTCAAAGCGAGGCAAACGAAGGTGTGACACGGACGATCTCGAAGGAAAGAGAATGCGGGCACATGAAAAAATGGTGAACTACAAACGAAGCGAAGAAGCACCATGACAAAAGAGTAAATAAGAGGAATTTTTCGGTTGGGCTGGGTACTCGAAGCGTAGAGGTCAGGGACCCAACACAGTTTCAACAAGTTTGTCCCCGAAATGGGAAGGTCCATATGAGGTCACAAAGATAGTCAAAGAGGGCACCTACATATTGCGACCAAAAGAGGGAGAAGAGATTAAGCACGCTTGGAATAGCGACCACCTTAAGAGATATTTCTTTTAAATCTTTGTAATTTTTTGGAAGGAGTATAGTCTTTGTGTATACAAAGGAAGTTATCATCATATTTTGATGCAAAAATCAATTCCCACCGGCCTCAAAAGCTAGGGTGGATGCCCGCATGCGGATGCCGGTGGGTTCAAGAGCCAACATATGAGCTCCTACTTGCGATGCGCAAAGATCTAAGGATCCGCATGCCTATATATGTACAAAGATCCATTACGATCCGTACTATGATCGCGGGGAGGATACTCTCTCCTGCCCGCGTGACACCACCAAAAATAAGTGGATATAGATGAACGTAGGTACAAAGGCCATGATGCCCGTGCCTACGGATTCTAGTGGGGACAATGACACGAAGTGGGACCCACTAATTGCGCGAAGGACCTCGTTAGGGCCGTTACTCGCATGCTGTATGTGACAAAGGCCTACATATAAGCCCGTTCACCGAGATCGCCACGAGACCCTCACGAAAAACCCTAGGGAGTTTTGAATAAAGGGTCAAATAAGTGAGAACCTCGATAAGGGGATACGGATGCCGGGGTTAAAGGGCCTCTATGCTAAAATATGCTCCTACCTTTACATTGCGCGGACAATAGCCTCACGGCCACCTTGCATGCCACATGAAAGTATGCTTGCCTTGGCTACTTTTGACTTACACCACAGCTCGCAAGGCTGGGAATAAGTGTAAATGGATGAGAGTGATCAAACTAGTTTAACAAAGCCAAACAGACAAACGAGGTTAAGGCCTCAAAGTTTGCCACAAGGCTAAACAAACGCGATCATAGAAGAATAAGGCTGACTCTCACAAAAAACCTAAGGGTTTTGAATAAAGAGTTAGGAAAACTCAAAAAATGCGGGCAAAGGGCCTACTAAGTTTCTTTGCCGCGAAGGAAGGAAGTATAAAGTTAATTGCAAGTCAAAAACGCTGGAAAAAGTAATAGGCAAGAATGCAAGTATTAAGGTGCTCGAAAATTGCCAAACTACTCAAAATAGCCTACGAGACAAGCAATTAAGATAAAAGTAAAGGAGCCAAGTGGAGAAAAATGCTTCTATTAATGTTAAGGAAGTATTTACAAAGTCCTAAAACTATTACAAACAAGAAAAAACAAAAATCCTATACTAGTGGAGCATTCTCCTTGGGCTCCTCGGTGGCCGCTCCACCTGTGCCCGCTTCTGGCTCCTCGGTGGCCGCACCCCCTATGCCCGCTTCGGAGTCCGGAGTTGGGAAAGCGGTAGTCCCAGAGGCACCTCAGTAGTAGGAGCAGTTTGTTGCTCGGCGGAAGCTGAGGCGGGAGGCCGCCGTGGAAATAGATCTCTAATGGCTGCCCCTACGGAAGAACCTGAGCCAGGGCATCCCCCAAAGATAAAGGGTTGTCCCCGAATCGCAGCACATCCAGTTCGGCGATCAGGCCAAGGGCAGTCACTTCTGCCACAGGAGGCAGAGAAGCCGCAGCGGAGAGATCTAGACCCTTGACCTCGTCCTCGGACAGAGGAACTAGCGCATGCCCGGGCACGCACTCCGCGTCAGTAGCAACCCGGTGAGCCGATCACGGCCAAGCTAGCTGCACGGAGAACATACCCGTGGCCGCGAAGTTCCGGATACGTGTCCGGACACCGGCCTGATCTTGGGCCGAGCACTCCGCGTTAAACTCATCGGAGTTCTTATACTCCTCGATGGCCTCCTTGCGAGCTTCGGCCGGCATCCTCTCCTTCTCAGCTGAAGGCCCAGGTCAGAGGCAGCAGCTTCTCGGAGAGATCATCCGCCTTGGCCTCCAGGATCTCCACTTGCTTTTGGGAGGCATCCAGCTTGACCATGAGCTCGGAGTTCCTTTGCTCCAGCTGAAGTTTGTGGCCCCTGAGCTCATCCCGCTGACCCTTTGCCCTTTCAAGGCTCTTCTCCAGCTCGGTCACCCGCTCCTGGAAGCCCTTCAGATCGGACTCCTTGGTCGCGAACTCCTTCTCCTTGGCATCCGGAAGGAGCTCGGTGGTCCCCACCTTCTCCTGGGCCAGCTCCAGCTCGCGGAGTTTGCCCGCCATATCCTTGGTGTTACTGGCAAGCTCAGCGGACAGGCTATCACAGGTCTCCCGGAGCCGCATAGCCTTATTGCCCACCTGCGAGGAGGATAATTAGAACAAGGAAGGCTAACAGTGTCAAAAGGACAGACAGAAAGAGTCAAACCTCAGTGAGGGCAATCCCAATGTCTCCCATCAAGGCTGATGGGTTCTCCTTCTCCGCCACGGCATGATAAAAGTCCGGGGCAAAGAGCCTATTGATGAGCCCAATCCCAACAGCAGAGTTGTGGGCAGAGCGGGCGTACAGGTCCACCCCTTCAATGGCGGGCACACCTCCCACCTGTTTCCTCTTCTCCCAGGTCTCCTCGCGGGTGGCCAGGGAGGAGATCGGGTAGGCCACCGAGCATATGGTCCCCGCGGTGGAGGGAGCAGTGGTAGAAGCGGTGGCAGCATCAGGGGGGCTACGGGTAGAGGTATCCACCACTTTCTGGGTCTTGGAGGACCTCTCCCTATGCGTCAGATCCGCCTCTCTGTCAGTCCTTTTCTTGGACTGCTCCTGGTTATGCCCGGAGGCAATAGTACGGCCGGGAGATGATGCCCGGAGAGCATTGGGTGGAGGAGGACCCCGGGGAGGTGGAGGCAGATTCCCAGTGGTTAGAATGGTTCTGGGAGCAGATAGAGTCTCCCCAGTCCTCCTGCTCGCTACAGGCACGGTCTTATCTTTTGTGGGAACCCCTCCCATCTCATTCTGCCTCTTCTGGGCAGCTTCCTTGTTGGCCCTCTGGTTCTTGGCCTTCAGTTGAGCAGCACTTAGAGGAGGAGCCATCAGAAATTATACTCTTCAGGATCTACTCTGGAGGGAAAGAAAAATGGTTAGCGGAAGCGGTTCAAAAATCAAAAGCAAAGTAAATTGGCAACGGTTTATAGAGGAATCGAGACCGATTATTTCGAGAGGATCGCACTCGGCGCCCGGCATACGGGTCTTACAATGCCTCGGGCGGTAATGTTCGTGCACCCGCCAATCGGGGTCGCGGGGCAAAGGCTCTATCTCTACTGCAGGGGCATGTGGGGCGCCCTCCTGCGAGGAGCCACCCCGAGTAGATCGTATGGGCTCATCTTCCACTATGGCGCCCACGTCATATACGGGCTCCTCCCCCGCTGTCGAATAGAGGGCCGGATGCCTCTCTATGGCGGTCTTGCACATGGCATCGGCTGAGGACGGGTCCGGATATTTGCTAGCGGCCACCTTCATAGGGACGGGGTGTGAAGGTTTGGAAAAGGGCCATCCGAATCTTGACTCAATAACCAAAATGTCCTTCTGATTCCATTGGTCAAACTTGTTGGAGGGAGGAGAGAAAGTCCTGGTGGAGTAGTTCCTAGCCTTCAAGCTCAGGATACCACGGCTAATCTGGTTCTGATAATAAGCGTAGAGCCCAGCAAGGGTAGGTTCATAGCCCAGGAATCTGCACACAGCAATGAAGGAGACAATGGCCCGGATGGCATTGGGAGTCAGGTGCATGGGCAGGCAGGCATTGAACTCCAGGAAGAAATAAAAGAAGGGGTCCAGGGGCAGCCTCAATCCGTTCTCAAACTGGGCTCCATAAAAAACGCAGGCTCGGTTGTCCCCGCGGACATCTGCTATGGTCTCTGGTCGCAGCCTGTCCTTGTCCGCCAAATGAACATGCCCAAGGGTGCGGACACGGTAAGCGTTGCGGTCCACGTTATAAACCTCATAGATCTCCTCCTCCCAGTCAATGGTGGCCACCTCCTTGGCCTTCTTACGGCCACGACCAGGATTAACATCCCTAGCTGGCCTCTTGCCTTTGTTCCGGGCAGGGGCCACAACCTCCTCCTCCTCCTCGGAGTCAGAGCTCTCGAAGGCATCCACAATGTTGGTGGTCTCAGCGGCCTTCTTAGAGGTCCCCGCGGCCCTCCTATCCCCCTCCCCGCGGTCATCTTCTTCGGTCTCCGAGCTCGAGGAGCCAAAGAGACCGGTGGGGTCACCACGGGCAGGGGCCACCTCCGATTCAACCTCACCGGTTCCAGTCACCTCGAAATCAAGGGGGACAAGTTCCTCGCTGCTGCTCAGCTCAATTGTCCCCGCCCTAGAGGCCGCGGGCACAACGGGGGGAAAGATGGTACTCAGGGGCAGAACATCTAGAGGGTCACTCAAGGTCCCCTCTCTCGGTGTCCGCGAATTGCTTGATTGGTCAGAGTCCATTAGTTCACACTTTTCCCAGTCACAAACTACTTCGGGGACGCGAATCGCTCTCCTCACTAATTCAATGGCGTTCAGAGCCGAGCCTCTCTCGCGGAAACTGCACAAAACCCCCATCACAAAATTTCTCAGCCTACTGGTATCCCCCAACACCAAAACATCACCGTTCCTTTTTACCCTTTTATCCTTGGCCTCCCACAACCGGGGTGGGACAAAAGGCCCCCATTGAGATTTTTCACAGAAATATTGGAAGCACTCAAGGGATAACCTAAGCCACCCATGGCCTACCTTCCTAAATATCCCCCTGTCCGTTTACAAACAGCAAACAGATCTGGAGTGCTCCCATCTCCTAACTCTATGGGACGGCGGGGTCCAAACTCTCGAGTAGTCATTATTCAGAAACCAGAAATAAAAGAAAAAACAGAAGGAGATGAAGAAGAAAGCACCCAACGTTACTTACGAGAGAAAGATTGAGAGAAGGATTCGGAAAGCAGTAGCAAGAAAATCGCAGCAAGAAATTTCTCTCAAAGGCTCTCTGAAGGTTTGGAAACGGTAAAAAGGGTTTGAGGTTTAAGGGTTTGGTATTTATAAGGCCTACCTATACGGGTTAACCCGTATTAATTAGCCCACAAATCCTACCTCGGACCCTGAACCGTCTCCAACGTTTGAAAATTCGAAAAATTAAATACCCTTTGCATTTATTGCCCCCCTTGAATGAGCGACACGTACCCCTGTACGTACCACTAACCCGTCTTTTCATCTGCCAAGGGGCCCACCTGTTAACCGGGAGGCACGCCATGCAAGGGACCACGTGTCACTCACTGGTGCCTCCCGAACGTTCCCTTTGGCCCATAGGGCCAAGCAACGAGACAACAAAAACGCTAACACCGGTGCTCGCTCGAGGAGCAATTGGAGCAGGCCGAGCTTCTAGTAGCTCCTCACTCAGACCATAAATAATCACACTCGGAGCTAGGGGCCATTGATGAGCCCGGATCTACTGGACCGGGCCCGCGCTGATCTAGTCCAAGGAACCGGTGACGTAGCGGTTCCTAGACCGGCGGAGGGAAGGACCGCGGACAAATAGGCCCTTGTGGTCAAGACCGTGTCCCTCCTCGCATCGTCCCCATCAAGGACCATTGGGACCACGCTTTCATGGATCCGTGCCCGCATGAGTCATGCCCGCATCAACCGTGCTCGCATCATATATCTTTGGACCGCGGCACAACGTTGACCGCGGGCACATCTTACTTCCCGGTTAATGTCAAGCCTTACTTGCGAGCAAGTTAGCTTGCGCTCGACAGCCACTTGCCGCTCCCCATCACGCATTCAATGCGGCTCGGTCCGGCGCCTACTATTCCATTTAATGCACTAAGCCGGCTACGGCTCATGTCACTTTCGGCCATGTCCCCTGGACAGTCAATGTTCCCTCCCTGACAGGACCAATTAGCTGCGGACACGTGTAGCTGGTCAAATACCAAAGTGCCCCCTAGGGCTGATCTCATTGCTTACCTCAACAAGCACCATTGCATTGCCTATAAATAGAAGGCCTTTACCCCCTTGGGCAAGGTAAGTTCCATATACAATTGAGTAAGCTCTATTACTCTTTAAACCTAAACACACACACACACAACAAAAGGTATTCAAAGCCTTATTACTCAGTATTCTTACTCTCACACCCGAGGGCCTGAGTTGGAGTAACATCCAACTTTGACCTTAACGGTGCTTGTTTGTGTTGTGATCTAGGTACCTCAAACCACCAAATATATCCTAGCCAGATATCCTGAACCGCTCCTGACCCCGAAAGCTGTGGCGTCATCAATAACCATTCTCACATAATCGGCTAGCGGGACTTACCGTATTAGCGGAAAATATTTAGCGGCGAAAATAATAATATCCCGGCTGTGCTTATCGGATGAAGCAAATCACAATCTGAGATCAATATCCTCATCTCTTATTTCTCTTCATTTTATTTTTTTGGGTCTGTTTGGTAAAACTGAAAATTAAGCTCTGAAAATGTAGAGCTGAAAATTAAGAGCTGAAATCATTAAGTTGCTGAATTTTGAAGACTTATGTTTGTTTGATAATAACAAACCACTTACATCTGAATTTTCAGAATTTCAACTCAACATTTAAAATATTATATGAATAATATTTATGATTTTATAATAAAATAAATTCATTATTGACATATACATTATTATTATTATTATTATTATTATTATTATAAGTAAATTTTAATCTTATAATATTTAAATATTTTTATTTGTACTTTCTTTATCCCATAATAATATTTATCTTGATTAGTTTGGTAAATATGATCACAAATGTTGACAAATAATAAAAAAAAATTATATAATGATACTTTAATAAAAATATTATTAAATGTTAATATTAAAAAAATTATATTTTCATACTTGGTCAAATATAATTTGTATGAAAAGAAAAAATATTTCAACAAAAGGAAGTAACAATAAATAAATAAATAAAATATGTTGATGTGTGAATTTGAATTCATTCCCTTTTTTTCTCATTCTTTCCACCTCTTACCTTGTTAAGCTACTCCTTGCCCACTTAAAATTAATAGCATTTTTTAAGACAATCTTAATTATTTAAGTGATTCAAATTTACCTTACCAAACAAGCTTAATTTTTTAATCTCTTAAAGTGTTCCAAATTAAAATCTTAATTTAGTTACCAAACAGGCCCTTTACCTTCCTCTATTTATTCAAGGTCTTAGAAAGTAAACATTGAAGATTTTGAAGGAGGCACTCACTAAGCAAATCAAATTGTTGGGTGAAGAGCAAAGAAAGAGGTTAGATTCAATATTTTTTTGCAATTCAACCTCCCTCCCTCCCTAGCCTTGCTATTAGTTTCAACCATCAATCAATTTTTTATGGTTTTTCTTTTCCTACTAATCTTCATATCTTAGATCAATTTTTTTTTATCTACTATGTGGGATAAAGTTTCTGAATGTCGATGCTTTACGATGCATTGCAGTTTCAAGAGTTTTTTTTTTTTTAAATCTTATTAGTTTACTTATTTTGGGTGTCAATTATGCAACGAGTGATTTTTAGGTCAGTTATGTACCTATATTGCCTTAGATTTTTTTTGAACTAAAGTTTGATTATGAATGACAAAGACTTGATATTTAATTATATTGATATTGATTGGTCAAAGATTATGAAGACAATCATTAATTTATAAGGGGAGTCCATTTAACATATTTGATTTTCATTTACATAGTATTGTCTCCGTCTCCTTCTCGAAATGAATATGTATTTTATTTTAGATAAAGAATTTATTTTGGGATGAAGAAGAGAGTAATTTTTTTTGTAAATAGCAATATTTTAATTTGTAATTCACACAAAAAGCATTGACACCATGGTTGAAAATTTTGTTTGTACTATTTATTGTTCCTACCTCAGACCAACAAGCAATAGCTAGATAGTGATAAGTGAACACTATGCTCGATCAATTTTTGTGTGAATTATAGTTGAGTTGGTCTAATTTGGGGTGTATACTTCTTAGTGTTTGAGTTGAAGTTGAGTTCATCTTATTTTTGGAGCTGTAATGGTGTTAACATATTCTTTGGTACTTGCCAACATTTTAAGTTCTCTGTAAGGTAGTGCATGTCTTGTAGCTGTACTAAAAATTTATCCTTTCAAAATGGTACACCTATCATATAACACTCTGGAGGATGCAATTCTCCATATTAATGCTACATATATTAGCAAACAATCTGTTAACATGTTCTTTGTTTCATTATTGTGTTTGCACAGATATGACTCGTTTGCCTTTGGCTCGAAAGAAAAAACTTATTGCTATTCTAGTGACCTATATGGATATGCTTAATAAGTTATTGTTCCTATTACTACTTTATGCAACTGCACGAAGACACTATTATCGACACATACGGAAGGCAAAGTCGATGAACAATTTGTCACTTAGAATGGCCTTTCTTAACAAGATGATCTATGAAAGTGACAAGTCGTGTATAGAGCAATTACGAATGGATAGACACACATTTAAGAAATTGTGTTCTATGCTTCAAGCAACGGGAAGGTTGAAACGCACCAAAAACATGAACATCGAGGAGATGGTTGCATTCTTTCTACATATTCTTGCCCATCATGTTAAGAATCGAGTTATAAAAAATAGATTCATGCGGTCTGGAGAAACAATCAGTAGACATTTTAATGTTGTTCTAAATGCGGTTTTACGACTTAACCAAATCTTATTGAAAACTCCTGAACCTGTGCCAGAGGACTCGACTAATGTACGATGGAAATGGTTTAAGGTATTAAAGTATATTTATTTCCAAGAATTACCATATTTATCATTTTGTACTAGAAGGTTGCTAATTAGATATTTTGATTTCTCTATAATCAATTATAGAACTGTCTAGGAGCCCTTGATGGAACTTATATTGGAATGAGAGTACCGGAGGTTGATAAGCCTAGATATCGATCAAGAAAACATGAAATTGCCACAAATGTGCTAGGTGTTTGCTCGCCAAATATTGAATTCATCTATGTTTTACCAGGGTGGGAAGGATCTGCTGCAGATGGTAGAGTTCTTCGAGATGCCATTAGTAGGATAAATGGGTTAACTATATATCAGGGTAAATAGTTTCTACATTCAACATTATCTTGGTTTATGTCCTTGAACTTAATTCTCGAGGAGGTTAAAACCGCTAATGTGATTTTAATTTTACTAGGTTATTATTACCTTGTCGATGCTGGATATACAAATGGAGAGGGATTTTTAGCTCCATAGAGAAGGACATCAACCAACTACTCATGAGGAATTTTTTAATATGAAACATTCGGCAGCTAGAAATGTGATAGAAAGGTGCTTTGGATTACTAAAGTTGCATTGGGAAATTCTTAGGAGTCATTCTTTTTATCCTGTTAGAACTCAAAGCCGAATCATTATGGCATGTTGCCTTCTGCATAATCTCATAAGAAGGGAGATGCCCACAGATCAACTTGAACAGGAATTAGACAACCAAAATAACCCCGTTGAACTACATGGTGATCCAATTATAGCTGTAGAGCCATCTAATGAATGGAGCACTTGGCGAACAAATTTGGCTATACAAATGTTTAATGAACGGAATGCTAATCGCGATGGATGATGTGTCAATAGAGAACATTTTATCTAGATTCTATTTTTAATCCAAATTGATTGTTATTTCATGATTAAATTATTTGTAGCTTGTTATTTCTTGTTATTGCATATATGTTCATATTATTAGAGTCTTACTTTGTTGAATTAAAAATCTTTTTCATGTTCTTCTTGAAGAAAAATGATGGATTCTCAATCTACGGAGCAATCTAGAGGAAGAGGTTTGGATAAACGTCAATGGACCAAGAAAGAAGATGCAAAATTAGTAGAAGCATTGCTTGATTTATCAAGTGATAGTTATTGGAAATGTGACAATGGAACATTTAAGAATGGATATCTTACCCGGTTGGAAAAAATGCTAGAAGAAAAGTTGCCAGGTTGTGGGCTTAAGTCAAAGCCACATATTGAATCTCGTGTAAAGTTGTTGAAAAAACAATGTAATGCAATAACTGAGATGTTGGGTCCTAGAGGAAGCGGGTTTGGATGGAACAGTGAAGAAAAATATGTTACTGCAGACAAAGATGTATTTGATGCATGGGTTAAGGTATTGATTTTTGTTTTAGTGAAACTCTTTATTTTTAATCCAAATTGCTTGTCATTCTCTTTATCGTTTTCATTCATTCAATTTGCTTCTTTTTTACTTAATGTGATAGACTCACACAAATGCAAAAGGACTACGCAATAGAAAAAAAAGAGCTAGAACTATTTTTCCATATTGCTAAGTAGAAAAAAAAAACACAATACCGAATAGATACACATGTGAAACAAATATAGGAATGGTAATTTAATACCCATTCCTTAATTTTGACATAAGCACATACCAAATATGGGAATGAGAATATTTAATTCTCACCATTACCGGATTTCATATACCTAGGAATAAAATACTCATTCCCATACACTCATTCCCGTGTGCCAAACGAGGCCTTATTGGGTATTTGTACACTTGCACCCCTACCTGATTGATACTGTAGATCCGGCACAACTATCACAAATATTTTTAATTAATATTTCCTTCGTCCATTAATGAATATCATTTCTTCTTTCAAATTTGCGTTTGATCGTAAGTATGAGATTGGAAAAACTAATTTTCTTTATTCACAACTTGTAAATATATAGTACAAGAGATAGAGAGTCATATTTTATACAATATTGAGTTTTCTAATCTAAATACAATATTGAATTTCCTATTCTAAATACAATAGAATATATACAAGAATAATCTAGAAAGATAACAACCAAGTAACTTAGGAAATCTTGGGAGATGTTTCCTTAATACGCTCCCGCAAGATGGACGATCCGTGGAGAAGACCAATCTTGAAAATAAGTTGTTGGAAGCGTACACGGGAAAGTGGTTTTGTCAGAACATCAGCGAGCTGATCATTGCCAGGAATGTATTGCACACGGAGAGAGCCAGATTTAACTTGTTCACGAACAAAGTGGAATGAGAGAGCCACATGTTTCATCCGAGAGTGGAAGACTGGCCGGGTTTGCGGAATAAGTTGTGGCACCAAGGTTGTCACAATAAATAACTGGTGTAGATGGTAGAGAAATCCTGAGCTCAGTAAGCAGGTTCCGAACCCAAGTAAGCTCAGTAGTGGTGTCAGCAATCGCACAAAATTCGGCCTCAGTAGTAGACCGGGCAAGGGCACGTTGTTTGCGGGAGGACCAAGTAACCGGGTTATGTCCAAGATAAACAAAGAAACCAGAGGTGGACACAAAATCATCTTTGTCACCAGCCCAATCCGCATCACAGAAGGCATGAAGGGAAGGAGGAGACGTGGAAAAAATCTGAAAACCCAAGTGCATAGTACCACGAAGGTAGCGAAGTAGACGCTTGAGTACAATCCAGTGAGTAGGTTGGGGGTTTTGCATGAACTGAGCAAGCTTGTTTACAGAAAATGCAATGTCATGACGAGTGAAGGACAAGTACTGAAGACCACCAACAATGGCACGAAAGGATGTGGGGTTAACTGCAGGAGTGGTGGTGGACCGAGTGAGAGGCGGTGATGTGACCATAGGAGTGGGAAGTGGTTTACAGTCTATCATGTTGTGTCGGGTGAGGAGATCATGAATGTATTTTTTTGGGAGAGAAGAAGTCCATTTCGGTTTGGGACGACTTCAACACCCAAGAAGTAAGATAAAGGACCAAGATCCTTAAGGGAAAAACGATTGGACAAGATGGTGATAAAAGACTGAAGAAGAGATGGTGACGGTCCAGTAATAATGATATCGTCAACATAAACTAAAAGATAGATTGGGATGGAGTTTTATTGAGTATAAAGAGAGAGGGGTCGTCTAAAGAGGGGTGAAAGCCATATGTGGTGAGATAGGTTTTGAGTTCTTGGAACCAAGCACGAGGGGCCTGTTTAAGACCATAGAATGGCTTTAGAGAGATAATAGACAAAGGAGAGATTGGTGGAGTCCTCAAAATCGGGGGTTTGGGTCATAAATTCAGTTTCAGAGAGAGTACCTTGAAGAAAGGCGTTGTTGACATCAAGTTGGCAAAGGGGCCAATGGTTGGTAGTGGCAAGAGAGAGAAGAAGCCTGACAGTAGCGGGTTTGACAACGGGCCTAAAGGTTTCACTGTAGTCAACACCGGGTTGTTAATGAAAGCCCTTGGCTACGAGCCGAGCCTTGTATTTTTGAATTGTGTTGTCAGGGTTGTACTTGATGTGAAAAACCCATTTACATTCGACAATATTGTGAGCTGTGGCAGAGGGAACCAGCTTCCAGGTATTGTTCCGAGTGAGAGCCTGCAATTCTTCAATCATGGCATTACGCCAATGTGGGATATATAGAGCTTGTTTGGTGGTGGTGGGAAGGCTTGTAGAGGAGGTGAGGAGAGAGTGGTTAGAATATTTGGGGTTAGGTTTAATGATACCATGGGATAATCTGGTGGTAATAGTACGAGCAGGAGGGGGAATGGCGTTGCTGGGTAAAGGGGCCGACCGCGCGGTTGAGGTTGCGCGATCGCGCTCATTCTCTGGACAAAGGGGGCGATCGCGCTCATTCTCTGGAAGAAGGGGGCGATCGCGTGGTTCTGCTGTCTGGGCATGGGTTGTTTCAGGCTTGATTGGGGGTAATGGTTGGTTGGGCGAAGCAGGGTTCAGAGGGGGGTGGATGGGGAGAGGGGTAGGGGCGTGAGAGGGAGGTGGTACGGGGGGTGTAGTGTTTAGGATGTGAAGGAATAGGGTATGCCAGTCAGAGGGAGGGGGAGAAAAAGAGGTGGGAGAAGTGGAGGTGAGGGAGTTGTAGGGAAATATGGTTTCAACAAAACGGACGTGACGAGAGGTGTAGACCCGATGAGAGGTGGGGTCAAGGAAGTAATACACACTTTTCATAGGTGAATAGCCAACAAAGATGCAAGGAATAGACTTTGGGGCTAACTTGTGGGGAGTATATGGGCGAAGCCAGGGATAACACAGACATCCAAAGCTACGTAATTTGGTGTAGTTTGGAAGGGAGCGGAATAGGAAAAGATAGGGGGAATCATTGTTAAGGGTGGGAGTAGGCATTCTGTTTATTAGGTAGGTAGCAGTGGTGAAGGCATAGGGCCAGAAGGTAAGGGGTAGGTTGGCATGACAAAGGATGGTGAGACATGTTTCAACAATGTGGCGGTGACGACGTTCGGCATACCCATTGTGCTCAGGAGTGTGAGGTGGGGTGGTAAGGTGGGTGATGCCATTTTGAGCTAGAGTGAGTGTGAGTTTGAGGTATTCACCCCCGTTGTCAGAGTAGATCTGAATGATGGGATGTTGGAAGTATTTTTCGACTAGTGTCTTGAAGCGAAGGAAGGTGTTGTAAGTGTCAGATTTGTGTTTTAGGGGGTAAAACCAAATGTATGTGGTATAGTGGTAGACAAAAATGACATAGTATTTAAATTGATCGAGAGAATGAACGGGAGAGGTCCATACATCAAAAAAAGATGAGATCAAGTGGAGCATGTGAAATAAGAGAAGAAGATGCAAAAGGCAGTTTGTGGCTTTTATTAATAAAACAGGAATTACACGGAGATAAACTGGAAGAAATAGATAAATGAAACTTGCTACGTAATAAACTAAGGATAGGGGCGGGATGTCCTAATCTATGATGCCACAACTGCGAAGAAATAATGCTGGAATGAGCTTGAATGGGCGGAGGGTGCCAAATGTAGAAGCCATCCTCAAGGGTTCCATGGAGAAGAGTTTGACTCGTTGGTTTGTCCTTAATGAGAAAAGAAGAGTGTGAGAATTCAATGATAGCATTATTGTCACGACAGAGTTGAGACGCAGAGAGAATATTTCGAGTGATAAGAGGAACATGTAAGACACTATTAAAAATAAGGGGGAAGAGGGTGTGGAAAGAGAGAATGAACCTATGGGAGATATAGGAAGGGAGGAACCGTCTCCGATAATGATGTCGTCACTGTCATTGTAGGGTGTATGTAGGGCAAGGTTGGAGTGGTCATTGGTGATGTGGTTGGTTGCATCACTGTCAATGAGACATGAGGGAGGGGGAGGGGGGTTGTGAAAGGCGACAGTGTGGGCTTGGGGATTAGGGTTAGGGTTTCGATTTTGGCGAGGGGGTAGGGGGAAGTTTTCAGTGGGGTAGTCGTGTTTAAATTGGCGACATTGAGAGATGACATGACCGATGTTGCGACAGTATTGGCACTTGCCCTTAAAAGGGAGGGGTGTGGAATTCGAGCCAGAGGAGAGGGAGGGGTTTGTGGTACGGTAGGTGTTGCGGTTGGGGGGTGGGCGAGCTTGGGCGGCGAAGACGGTGGTGGGAAGGGGGTTGGAAGAGGTGGTTTGTTTGAGGGTGAGTTCGTGTTGGATGGGCTTTTCATGTAGGGCTTCAAAGGAGATAGGGTTATCACGGGCACGAGTTTAGTCGATAATGGGTTTAAAAGTTTCATAGTCCAAACCTTTGAGGATTGTGTAAATTATGTCTTCGGGATCCATGGGTTTGCCAAGAATGGCGAGCTTGTCGGTGTAGGGTTTGACATCGTTCATGTAATCCGAGATGGAGAGTTGGTTTTTGGTGAGGTTGGCAAGATTGTCTTTGATTTGAAGGATATGGCCACGGGAGGGGTTGGCATAGGTGATTTTGAGGGTGGTCCAAGCTTCATGGGATGTGGCGGCTTGATGAACAAGGGGAGCAACGGTGGGGTCTAGAGTATCGATGAGAGCCCCAAGGATAAGGCGATCTTGGCGACACTATGTTATGGCGGCAGGGTTAGGGACAGATGTGGTGGTGGCAGGTTTGGCAGACTCGTCGTCAGATTCAGCGACGGCTGGGTTGGTGATGGTGGTGTTATCCTCGGGTTTAGGGTGGGTGCCATCGACAAACTTTAGGAGATCGAGGCCGAAGAGGATGGATGTTATTTGAGATGCCCATATAAGGTAGGTGAGGGGGTGAGGGTACGACAGTAGGATAGGTTAACCAAGAAGAGGGGTTGGTCGGGTTCGGTGGCGTTTGGGATGGAGGAGGAGGAGCCTGCCATTGCTAGAGTTTTATGGGTGTCTAGGGATTTTTGATCATTCTTACTCTGATACCTTATGAGATTGAGAAAACTAATTTTTTTTTATTCACAACTTGTAAATATATAGTTAGTACAAGAGATAGAAAGTCTTATTTTATACAATATCGAATTTTCTAATCTAAATACAATATTGAATTTTCTATTCTAAATACAATAAAATATATACAAGAATAATCTAGAAGGATAACAAATAGTAACTTAGAAAATATTGGAAGATGTTTCCTTATAGTAAGTAAATTTGAAATTTTCTTTTTTGACACTCGTTCGTTTAGGAATGAAGAGAGTAGCAATTTTTTACAAGCTAATGCCTAAGGTGGTGGGCCCGGAAGAAAGGATAAAAAAATAGAAGAAGAGGAGTAGGTTGTCATCTTGTACAAGGTGCCCAAAAACGTGTCCCGCCCGCTATTGATTCTCTCTTCCTCCCTCCCTCCGGGGCGGGGAATATTCCGTATGCGAATGCGGAGGAGCCGGAGAAAGAACCCACCTCAATTTCAGGCAGTTCCTATCAGGTGCAGGAGTATTAACTTGTACGTCTCGTCTTAAACTAAATCCAATTACTCCTCAAGTAATCTTATTATTTATTAACAACTACTTCCTCCGTTCCGTGTCTGAAAGAGCACTTTTGGTTCATATAAGTTAACTTTGACCCAAACATAAATACAAATTTAATCATCTTATTGAAATTCTAAAAATTGTTATTGATAAATCATTAACAGTTTTTATAATTGATATAAATACAATGTGTTAGCAATCTATCTGGAAATATATACAATCCTAAGAACTATATACAGAACTATACAAATAAATGATGATTTCATGAACCTATCAATCAGCAATCTATCTAAAAATAATATCCTAGACAGTTGTGATGACACTTTTGTGCACAACTGTACGCACAAGTGACCGCACAAGTGGTTACAGTCCTATCTGCAAATCTTTCAAGTCCTAACCTTGAGATGTGTTGAATTAATAACAACGAACAAATTAAGGCGTACGGATCATCAATGTAAATCAGTATGTCGACATTATGTATATCAGCTAAGATTCCCAGAAAGAATCAAAATCTGATAGTGAAGGAGTCCGAACCAAAGGATCATGACTTGTAATATCTTGCTTTGAAGTAGCCATGGAAGAAGATGTTATTTCCGTGTTCATATCATGACCAGAGCTGAGACCAGTGTCTTGTGAATGGCTTATAGATTGATTATAGCGCGGAGACGACATATATTGCTCCACTTTGAACCTCCCAATGAACCCCTCCACGTCGTGGGTACTTCGGTCATCTCCTCCAGAACTTGCACCTATTTGAAAGCTGCTCGGATCACCTTGGTAGGTGTACGCGTTTGTATTGAAATTATAATTGTAAGCTGGCATTTGAAATGCATTGTATCGATTGCTCAAGCCATTTCCGTCAGTAAATTCTCCTATGAATTTACCCTTGATCTTTATTTCTTCGTTTTTGCCAATATCATAGTTGATATTGTTACTTATAAAGCTTGATTGTGCAGCTGATTTATCGTCATAATCAGCTGCCACGAGAGGTGGCAGGGAAGAAGGACTACTTAGCGGCCTCTGATTAATACCTCCGGTTGTACTGTTCTTGTCGACGATTCTGCACACAACCCATTCATCCTGTAATTACGCAAGTTAATTTTAAGGTTAATATAATAATACGGGCACAAAATATATACTCGCAGAGATTTTATCACAAAATCATCAGTGACAGTTATTAATATATACTCGCAAACAAAATCATGGTCACAGTTATTAATAGGCTAACAAACCTTGGTAGAACTAGGGAAGTTGTAATAAGAGAATTTGCCTTCGAGTCTGAATTCGTGCATGACCCAATTGGTTTTGTCTCCTTTGGGAGCTCTCCCCTTGTAGAAAACAAGAGTCTTTTTCATACCAATCAGGGAATTATTGCCTCTATGCTTATTGTAAATCTCCTTGTCTTTCCCGGTTGCCTTCCAGTATCCAGATTCTGTTGCCCGGTTAGTTCTCATCCCCGTCGGATATTTTCTGTCTCTTTGGCAAAAGAAGAACCATTCCTTCTCCCCCATCTTTGCTTTCTCTGCACAATACATGCATCATATTACAGATCAATATCCATAACATATATGCATATGAAAAATACATATATGATCACACACACATAAGGAGGCACATGTCTAGTTTTTTGGAGCTGTCGACCTGACAGGTCCAAGAAACTAGCTCTATGCACTCCTCACATACACGTATAGATAGATATATTTATACATGTATGTGAGTCTGCAACAATAAAAGAAGGAAAATTCAGGCGGACTAGGGAGCTAGCTTACGAGGTAAATCCCAGGGTTCAATCTTGTTAAGATCAACCTGTCCTATGGCACTAGCCGTGAATCCGGGGTTGATGACTTTTTGGGTAAGATAATGAGTAATAATCTCATCATCTGTGGGATGGAACCTAAACCCTGGTGGAAGATTTATCAAATCTGGATAATATTGATCAAGAACAGCATGATCATCACCATCTCCTTTCACAGTATTCACCACCGCCTGCACGTTCGCCGGAGCCCCAAACGCCATGTATGTAATATATATGTATATCTATATGACTATGATTTATTTCAATCAATATTGTTAGTAACTAACTACAAAGTAAATAAAGAAAATATATGAACAATTTCTATGAACAGGCAAATTAAGAAGAGGGGAAAGAAGGCAAGCAAGAGGCTTAAATAGAGAGGAGACGTGGGGTACAAGACACTTCCATTGGAAGCCTCATCTCCTTTTCTTCCTGTCATTTATTTCTTGACTTTGGCTAGAGGAATTTTGTTTTGGTAGTAAAATATTACTCCAACACACACACACACACACACTCTAGTTTGTTTGTTTGTTTGTTTATTGTTTGTTGTTGTTGTTGGGTGTTGCTGTGTTAATACATCTATCTGTTTGAAAAAGAGGGGGGTGTATATCTATATGTAATATAATATTGCATTTGTTGTCCTTGCATTGCATCATCACCTTCTCATCTACTCCCTCCGTCCCGCTTGAAACTGCACAGTTACTGTTTGCACGGGGATTAAGGAAAAAAATAATGATATAAATGTTGTGAGTGTAAAAATAAAATAGGTGAGAGAATGAGTGGAGGGAATAGTAAATTATAATGGTGTTGTGAGAATTAAAATAATGTAGGAGAGAGAATGAGTGGAGGGAATATTAAAGATTCTTTGCCATTTTAAAAAAATGTGCAATTTGTAATGGGACGTCCAATGAGAAAAATGTGCAATTTGTAGCGGGACGGATGGAGTATATGTAATTCCTGAAAAGGTTTAAGTTAGATTCGGAACCACCCAAACGGTTGAAACATTAAGAATCGAGATTTGTTAGAGATTTATAGTATAAATGAGGGAAGTGGGATGAATAGTTGTATGAATAGTGCCAAAATTTTTTTTCCATTTTACCACACTAAATTGTCTCTTTTCCATTTTGCCCTCACTTTTAATTAAAAAAATACCACGTGTCCTCTGGACACGGTCTTTTACTAATGTACATACTCCTATACTCCCTCCGTCCCGGCGAAAGAGTCACAAAATTTGTCCGGCACGCAAAATAAGAAATGTGATGTAGGAAAGAGAAAAAGTTTAAATGTTGTGAGTATGAAAAATTAAATAGGAGAGAGAATGAGTGGGAGGTGATGTAAGAAAGAGAATGTTGTGAGTGTAAAAGTAAAGTAGGAGAGAGAATGAGTGGAGAGAATAGTGATTTAAGGTTTCCTTTTTGGGAAAGTGGCTTTTTAAATGGGACGCCCAAAAAGGAAATAAATGGCTCTTTCGCTGGGACGGAGGGAGTATATGAAGACAGATTCACGCTCGTTAGTGAATTTACTGCAGTCTGTTGTAGCGCTATACGTCATTCAAAATTTATTTTTTTTAGAATGATATGATACTCCTATAATAAGTTTTGTAGTTAGTTTGTTAAACTTCTTTAAGGAATACTCCCTCCTTTCCACGTGAATGTAAACTTATTTTCATTTTGATCCGTTCTACGTGAATGCAAACTACCCAAAATGGAAAAAAAATTATTATTTTATATTCACCCTACCCCACCCACTCATTCTCCCTCTTCATTTTCCACCATACAATTTATTCAACCAACCTACTATTAACTCCACTCATTCTCTCTTTTCATTTCCTACCACATATTTTCATTATCTTAATAATATTTCTTAATTATTGTGCCCGAAAAAATGGTTTACAATGACGTGGGACGGAGGGAGTATTTATTATCTTACTTACATGTTGATTCTCAATTGACACACACATATATACTCTCCCTCCGTCCCAGTAAATGCTTCATCAAAAGGTTCGGCATGCAAATTAAGAAAATAGGTGGGAAGAAAAAATGTTGTGAGTGTAATTTGAAAATAGAAGAGAGAATTAGTGGAGGAAATAGTAAATTTGAAAAGTGTTGTGAGTGTAATAGTGAATTAGGAGAGAGAATGAGTGGAGGAAATAGTAAAAATTCTTTGTCAAAAAAGAAAAAATGAAGCTTCTAACGGGACGCCCTTTTGGATAATTAGTAAAGCTTTTATTGGGACGGATGAAGTATATATATTCCCTCCGTCCTGTCCTGGTTAGACGGAGGTTTAAAGTTTTTAATTTCTTTTTTAGTTTGTTCCGGTTAAAGGTTATTAGTTGTTTTATTTTTTAAAATGTACAATGAGATTCACTTATTATCCTCACAATAACAGCTCACTTGCTATTTCTTTTCAACTTTCTTTTTCATACTTTACTATTTTTCACCCTCACAATACTCATTTACTTTTTTTTAATTTCGCGCAAAGTCAAAATAACAATATTAAACCGAGATGCTTAGTGATCAACAAATTGTCAGAAAAGTCTACTGCTGAATGCTTTAATTTATAAGGTAATTCAGCTCCATTATTAATTATAAAGGGAAACTGATACTCAACTCATTTGCTTTGCTGCCTTTCCAGCAACAACTACTGACGAATAGGAATGCGTCAAAAGTCACTACTTCTTTGATTAATACTTTTAGCACAAGTCTTAGACCATCTACTATGATGGTTTTTTTTTTTTTTTTGGTGTTATAAATTTTTTGAGGATGTTGAATCCGATGATGGAAGGGGGGTTGAATGGGGAGTTGTTAAATTGGGGCTTTGTAATTTTACATGTTGATAGAAAGAGAGGGGGCGGCTGATAATCCACGTGGCGTCCATTCATTGGGCCGACAAGGCATGTGCAGTACACGCACCGACAGAGACGCGTTGCTGCAGACGGAAATCCTTTTTTTTTATTGGGACACTTGGTAGGCTATTGGCTTGTTGAATTTCTTTTTTTTTTTTTATCCGATTTTTTTTACCTCAATTATTTTATAATAAATTATTTATTTTTTATTTTTTTTACACCAAAATTCATTAAAAAAAAATCTCTAAAAGTAGTGGGGTATAAGATGATGAGTTAATTTATTGTATTGTGAGTCGAGTCTCTCGTATAAATAAATAACCTTTTGTCACATAAGATCAACGTGGGAAATCCTTATCATTTGTGGAAGCATGACTGCTTTACAATTCAGAAATGTTTTGCTTACTGATTCTGAGAATCTTTGTGGAAACATTATTCACATGGAAAGAGGATCTGGTTTGCACGGAACCAATTCAGAAATGTTCATTTTTTAGTGTGTTTTGATTTTTTCAACTGTTTCATCGGGCCGGGCCAGGCTTTTTATGTTCAGGCCGCATGAGTCCACGGGCCTACCGGATCGGACGAAAGAGGCCCGATTTTTTCGGGCCTTCTAATTTGAGACCCAGACCCTTAAAAAGCCGGGTGGGCTGAACCGGGCCTACGGGCCAGACTCGATTTTGACAGCTCTATGTACATGTTCTTAATAGCCATTTGGTCCTCAATCTTCCTAAACTTGCTATACAGAGCTTTCTTCTTCTTTTTCGTCACTCTCTTCCTTCTACAATTTACACAATTTTACTCCACCCACCCAGGCACCCATGATCCGTCCTAAAAGTGAATCGCCATTTTTTCCGTTGATCCTAGAAATGGAGGTGCGTTCCTTAAGAAAAAAGGACGAAGGTATTCTTCAGTTTATTTACATTATTTAGACAATGAATAACATAGTTTTAATACATGTTCACTGATAATACAAAATAAAAGGCTTCAAGTCAAGACTTATCACACATACTGTGCCTGAAAAACACAATAGCCACAGAGAAAACAGAGAATTAAGCAACATGCACAATATTGCTTCTACTTCTGGACATGGGAACTCCATCAGATATCCTGCACAAAACAATTACTTAGAGGGAGAGAGAGAGAGAGAGAGGGGGGCTAAAGAAATCTATTACACAAACTTTGGTTACTTACAGTATGGGACCATGTTCCATCTTTGATTGTCACCCTTCTTCCATTCCCAGAGAACAATGGTAGTACCATCATGAACGCCTCCATGATTTTGATCACCATTAAATGCATCCACATTCAACCGAATGTTGTTAACCATCCTTATTGTCCTAAAACCATCACCCAAATCCTTGCTCATAGTCCACAAAACAGACTCATCAAGAACATCAGGTCTGTAAGGTATCAGCTGCACCTGTAAGAGAATAACAAAGGGTACATATAATCAAGTTTAAAATTTTGCAATGCATTTCAGCACAAGAAAAGACAAAACCCGTTCATATACTTCATGCCTACTAAAATATACTCCCTCCGTCCCATAAAGATGTTCCCATTTGCCATTTTTGTATGTACCAAGGAGATAGCCTCATTTCCAAAATTGTTATAAAGTCATTGAACTTCCAAAATTGCCAACCAAGATAGAAGCGGGAGAGAGAAGAGCATGGGAGACACAACCAGGGAAAAAGGGGGAGTAATTGAGTAATAAGTGAACCTCATAAAAGGTTAGTGATGAAAATGAAAATTAGTTATTAAAATATTTAAATAGTCGAATGGGACTATCACAACGGGACGGAGAAAGTATAAAAGAGCTCAAAAGTAACTGTATCGTGAGACTGCTTCACTTTGACACGCAGCATAAAGGAAAAGGAAAACAAAAATAAGAAAAGGTAATCACTCATCCACTAGTGTCAAACTCCGGTTCCTAGTGGAATGCCTGCAATTTAAAACCCCGCTGCCTGTTATATGCTATAAAGATTAATTACCAGTTTGTCCAATGCTAGACAAAGACAAGTTAGTGAGAACATTAATCTCAAAATATTTAGGCTTGAGAGATGGACAAATGAATTTCTATATATGAGCCTTAGTGCATGATAACGGGCATGATCATCATTATCTGAACTTCTAGATGTAGTGGCTCAGTTGATGGGGATTCTTGTGAATAAACCAGCCCAACTTTCTGTTTGAGCCAGACGGAAACAACTTCATGCCAGTATAACAGTGAACCTATGCAAGTATTCCAATGAAGTACACTGCAATAATTAACTAATATTTCACATTGTGCCACTCGGTCAAAGAATCCTGAAGTTCAGAATAACTCTAGTTTAGCCGCAAGGGTACTTAGCTATGACTGCCTCTTTTTCTTTGAGTTTCCATCTCTCTTTTTTTTTAAGATAAGCACCAATGCAGATGAAACTGCATGACGACTTTCCATGTTAACCAGTCCTGGTGTCAATTTTTGTTCTTATTTAACCATTGAGAAAGGAAAGCCAGTTTTTATACGACCTTCTCTATACAAGCAATTCACTTCATTTTCTTCATCACCTCTCCTCCTCAATCAGTAAGGTCATCCTCACCATCTTACCAAGTTCACGCATTAAGGGTCTTGTACATGGGTCAAAGTCAAAACAAAGATAAAAGACACGCGTGCTGCATGGAAGAAAAAACACTTTTTCTTTTTATCAGCTTATTTCACTAGAAATTGGGTTTTCCAGAGATTTTTCATTTTTTTGTTGATAAAAAAAGAAAATTTTAGTAAGCAGAAGTAGACTAGAAATCCACTGATCAGATGCATGTAAACAGACCACAAAAGACAAAATGAACAAATGACCAAGACTTAAAGATCAATAGCAGCCTGCCAATCTCTAACCAGATCAGCCAATGCTAGTCTCTGAAACAACCCCCACTTAATCCCATATAATATAAATATATAAAAAGGACCACACGATCCCACAACAGGTTAATAGTTATACTCTTGCTGAACTCTGGAATTTCACTTGGACTAGACGAACCAAGTTATAAGAATAGTACTCTCTCCGTCCTTAAATGAATGTCCAAATTTCATTTAGGGGACATTCTGGAAATGTATACTTTTTGTACTATTAAATGGCAAAGATGCATAACTATTCTTGTTTTCCACTTTTCAAACCTTTAGTTTTTGCAAGTATAAAGTAACTAGTCAAAAAAAATTGGTACAAAAATATCTAGCAGTTATTTCAAAAAATGACATTCATTTTGGAACAAAAGTTTCTTGAAAATGAAAATTCATTTAGGGACAGAGGGACTAACACAGTTCCATAGAGTTCTCCCATTTTTCTCCTTTCCTTATTCCTTGTGCAGATGGCTCGTAGAAGTTTAATTGGCACACATAACTCTAGGGGCACTAGTAAATGAACTCCAAGCTTGGAGGATGTACCTTTCTAGCTTTTTAAGTTTGTCCCCACTAATGATTAATCTTTCTTTCATCATACAATGGGGATTGATAAACACTGGTCATCCTTCCCTTTTCCTTCTTCTCCACATCTAATCGCATAATCATCTTTCACCATTTGTATGACACAACTTTGAACACTTTAGTCCTGACTATGGGAGTACCGATAAATGAACTATTCCTGATTTAAATCGATGGTAACCCATGCAAAACATAAAAGTTGTAAGATTAAAGCATTGCCATAATAAATGAATTTATGTAAAGCTTTACCCAAATATATTTAGGAGCAATGCTACCAGCACAAAAGAAGGCAGTAAATTATAGTAACAAAATATGTTAGCAGTTCTTGATTCGTTGTCTACTCAAATAGTGATGGGGTCTACAAACACTATAGCCAATTCAAGAACTAACAACGGTTTTTGTAGACATAGCTTCGTGACTTTTTTTTGTGCTATTACTCATAATTAAGATGACTCATAAAGTGAAAAGTGAAGTGGTGAGAATACATGCTGATGATTAGCGGAAAACAAAAAGAATGTAACTACAAATTCTATTATAAAAAGGGATTAAGTAATCAACAAAGGTAGAGATAACATACAGGATGAGAGGCACCAATTGAGTGCTTTATAGCCTCACCGGTCGCCTTATTGATCAGAACAAAGCTGGGAAACCCTTGTTCGTCCTTAACTTTTGTGCTATACTTCTCATCTTTGATCCAGTGCTACAACAACAATCACCAGTCATAATCAGAGAAGAATCCAATATGTTTGGCAACTCAATTCCAAGGCTTGGATTGTGTAAAAAGAGAATTAATTCCCAGAATTCAAATTGTTCTTCCAATTCCAATTGTGCGGTTCGGAATTGAGCTACCAAACAAACCCAAAGAACTAGGGTTTACATCAATTAAACTACCAAATTGAGAATTATAAACACTCAATTTTCCATTGATTAATAAAAGGAAACTAACGTACTTGGAATGGATTGGATGGATCAGAAGGCGCGAGAATGACCTTTCCATTACGGATCGTGAGTGAGAAATCAGTCTTAGCTTTGGTGAAGATCCTGAAAGGTGGTTTTGAACTAGGAATTTCCGATCCTTGCTGGTTGGAGTGATGATGAACAAACGACGGCATATGTGGCCGATAACTGTGATGATCGCCCCCGCTCTCATGAGAAATATGTTGTACTGTGGTCTGCGGACCTTGAGGCGGAGGTGGGTAGTCGGAATAGTTGTTCGGCGGAGGTGGGTAGTCGGGATAGTTGTTCGGCGGAGGCGGTGGATAAGAGTAGTTGTCGAAATCATGTGCCGGTGGTGGCGGATACTGGTTGTAATTGTGCGATGGCGGCGGCGGAGGGAAGTAGTTTGGATTGAAATTTGGAGGAGGTGGCGCTTCTCCGCCTAAGTGGGAGCCGTGATAGACGTGGGTAACTTGGGGTGGTGGTGGACGGAATTGTTCGTCGTTTCCGTAGTAAGAAGGTGGCGGTGGATATGGGTGGGACGATGGTGGAGGATAGTCATCTTCCCTGTCATCGTCCCGGCGGTGGTGGTGGTGGTGGTGCGGTGGGTGGGAGTTGCCGTACGGGAAATCCATTTTGATCTAAAGAGCGTTGAGAAAACGCTGATTAATCGTTTCTTCAAGAAGATATAGTAGGGGTGTCAGCGGTTCAGTTCAAACCGCGGTTTGAGACCGAACCGAATTAAATCACGTGATTTGGTTTGGTTTTTATGTCTTTGCGGTTCAGCTTGGTTCCAAAAATCTATAAACCATGCGGTTCGGTTTGATTTGCGGTCTGACTCCTCCAAACCAAACCGAACCGAACCAAACCGAACCATTTCGAGCTAAACCGCCAAGCCAGAACCATGGTGAAACCTTGGCCAGCGAAACCACCGAGCTGAACCGCCAAACCGAACCACCGAGCTGAACCACCCAAACCGTCATATTAACCATTGATTATTTTTTATTTAATCTCCACCCTTAGATTTTCAAACCCTAATCTAATAATTAGTTTACAAAATATAAATATCCTAAAGTTATAAACCCTTTCCATTTCCTTCATTTTCAATTTCACGACGCAGCTTCTCAGTTCTCTCTCAATCTCCGCCATTTCCGATTTGCCTCATCAACGAAGACGAAGGCTTTCCCTCTTACTCTTCTTCCTTCGTCCTCGTCCACGGCGCAGCGCTTCTCAGTTCTCTCTCAATCTCCGCCATTTCCGATTTGCCTCATCAACGAAGACGAAGGTTTCCCTCTTACTCTTCTTCCTTCGCCCTCGTCCTCGTCCTCACCTCACGGCTAACCCTTCATCTCCGGCCTACTCTTCCTCAGCCTCACCAATTTCCAAGCCCTTGATACTTCGCCGACTCACCGCCGGTGAGTTCAATTTTCTTTAATCTTACTTTAATCTTATATTTTACTTGCTGTTGCTATAATTTAACCTATTTTCCTGAAATCTGATGTTTGTTCTTCATTCAGCTATAATTTTTGGCTATAATTTCCGGAATATTGGTCATCAGTGGATAATGACAGTGTATGTTCTTTTCATTCAGCTAGTTTTCCAAATTTTTTTTGAGATTCCGAATATTACAGTGTACTCTCTGACTCTCTGTTGTTTACAATATTATGAAATCTGAAGTTTGTTTTTGCTCTTGTCATTTTTAGATCGAAATGTCAAGAAAGCGAAAATCTCCATCAACCCAAGAGACTTAAGTAGATTCATCTGCTATTGATGGATCTAGTGAATAAGCACATTATTCCTGTTTTCGATAAGGTAAATCCATCATTTTCCTTTCTGGTGTTAGTAACTTCCCTTTTTTCAGTCATATATACCCTGTTTCCAGTAACATTAAACTTAATTCTTAACTCAATTCCCATCATCAACAACATATTTTTTAATTTTGCTTGGAAAGTAAGATGGGAACATCCTTGGAATTCCTAGTCATCAATCATCGAATGGAAGTTTAAGCTTGTTGCTGATATAGCCTAGTGCGCGACTTAGAGTCCCTGTTGTGTATATTTTTATCATCTTGCTTTTTATGTTGATACTATAATTGACCTTGGTGTTGCATTTTACTTGCACATGCACACATCAATGGAATTAGCTGCATTATACAAGCAGATTTGTCCAAATATTTTATTCTGTTGATGCTGACTCTTGGGATTTTCATTGATATCACTAGTGCACCTGACTTGGAGTCCCAATGTAAGCATTTATTTTCATTTAAATCATAATCTGTAAGTTAGAAGATGGCTTACATTGAATATGCATGCGTTGCTTTGGAAAGAGCTTCATATTTGAACTCCTTTCTGATTATATAATAAAATATGTCCACAATTATTAATTCACTCAAAATATAGTATAAATTGCATCAGTTCTTTGGACAGGTTTGTGGTTCGAATCGCGGTTTAGACCGCAGTTCGGACCGCTGTTTGAACCGTTTAATGGAACCGCGGTTTGAGACCAAACCGAATCAAACCGAGGTGGTTCAGTTCGGTTCGGTTTGAAATTTTTCATGATTCGGTTTGGTTTGGGATTTTTCCAAACCGAGTACTAGCGGTTTGGTCTCTAAATTTGTCCAAACCGAACCAAACCGAACCATTTACACCCCTAAGATATAGCTTTAACTACCGGAGACTTGGGCGCTCAGATGGACGACACGTGCAGGATTACACACACACACACAAAACGTCGTTTGATTTATCGGTCCAATATTTCAGCACTATACAATAGGGATTGGCCAAAACCGGTCCGGTTTTGGTTTCGGGCCGAAAATTGTCGATTTTGATTCGGCTAAATGGTAACTCTTAATTGGTCCGGCCTAACCCCGGTTTCGGTTCGTCCGATTTCGGTTTTCTCCCCGGTTCGCTTCGGTTCCGGACTTTTTCGGTCCGATTCTTTGAAAACATGGAAATTTCGTCCGGTTCACGGTTTCGGTTCCAGTTCGGTTTGACATTTTTGTAACCCTTAACCGGCCCGGCCTAACCCCGGTTCCGGTCCGTCCGGTTCCGATTTTCTCCCCGGTTCGCTCCGGTTCCGGACTTTTCCGGTCCGATTCCGGTCCGATTTTTCGATTTCGATCCGATTCCGATCCGGTTTGATCATCCCTACCATACAAACCCCAAATTTAAAACTCTAGATTTTTTAAAATCAAGTACCGTGCACTAGTAGTAACCTCAGTTTCAATCTTTTTCGGTTCAATCTTTACGATTTTTTTGATTTTTCTTGCACACCCGCGGTGTTCATCGATTACCTGCAAACGGTTCTTTAAGCACATAATCAAATTACAGTTCCCTACCAAAAAGACTTTCTAGTTTCTAGCTCGAGCTAGATACAAATTGGCCATGAGCTCAACTTTTGATAAAAATATTGGCAAAACTAAAATGTGAGTTAGAATTATCGTTTTTTTTTTTTTTTTTGATGAGAAATGGAAAGGAAATAACGATTGTTATCGAACTGTTCATAATCATATACTCCATATTTAAGATCGACTGAGAAAAGTTTGTTTGCGATCATGTTTTATGAACGAAATGTTCTGATGGGTCTCGAGTTCGTCTTCAATTCAATGAGCTATTCGAACACCTCGATCAAGCAACATTCCTAAATACAATCAAATTACCAAAAAATAGGGTTTGGTAAGTAATCAGATTCAAATCTAATTGCATTTGCTCATATATCTTGTTTAAATCTTATTTTTATTTTTTGATGATTTATCGAAGAACTCATTTTGTTTTGTTAGTTCTTGTGATTTTTGTTTATCTAGGTTTCTTTAAAATATCGCAAATTTGTTTTTAGTTGAAATTTAGGTTTATAGATTTCTGTTGAGGAAGGACACGAGTGATTCAAAGAAATATATTGATATTATCAATGACATGTATAATGGAGTTAGTAATAGTGTACGGACCAGTGTTGGAAGACAAAAGAGTTTCATATTACGACTGGAGTGAATCAAGGTTCTGCACTTAGTCCATTTGTCTTTGCTCTGATAATGTACGAATTCACGAGGTCAATCCAAGATGATATAACATGGTGTATGTTGTTCGCAAATGATATTTTGTCGATTGATTAGACAAAAGAGTCTGTTGAAAGTAAATTGGAGTTGTAGAGACACACTTTCAAATCTCGAGGTTTTAGACTGAGCAGAATCAAGACTGAATATTTAGAGTGTAACTTTAGCAGAGTTGGATGCATGATGTAGAATTGGACGTAGATGTGGCTCATAGGATTAAAGTAGGTTGGTTGAAGTGGAAGAGTGTCACATGATTTCTATGTGATCTCTACATGCCTCATAGATTAAAGGGAAAATTCTACCGCACGACAATTATGTTGACACTGCTTTATGACACTGAATATTGGGTCGTGAAACAGTGTCACATTCATAATATGAATGTAGCGGAGATGCGTACGCTACGATGAATGTGTAGGCATACAAGAAATGATCGATTGAGAAATGAGGTGATCGGGGGTAAAGTAGAAGTTGCGCTTATTGAGGATAAAATGAGGGAGAATCGTCTAAGGTGGTTTGGTCATTTGAGACGGAGACCGAGTGATGCACCGATTAGAAGGCCTGAAGAGTGGATAAGTGATAAATTAGCAAGGGTAGGGGGAGACTCAAACAAACTTGGATTAGGGCGATTGAAATGATATGAATTTACTTGGATTGAATGAAAATATGGTGTTGAACAGGGCGAAATGGAGGGTGAAAATTCATTTGGATGAAAGAGGTTGATTTTATTTATTTATTTATTATTATTATTTTCGTTTTCCCTATCTATTTTATATTTATTATTTTTATCACTATTTTTATCTGCTTCTCTTTTCATTTTCTAATTTTATTTTTATATTTTTCCCCCACCTGTTTCTTCTTCTAACTTTTTTTTTTCTTACATCTTTTCTTGCACAATGATGACGTGTGAAAATTCATGTTAGCCGACCCCAAATTATTTGAGACTTGTTATTGTTGTTGTTTTTGTTGTAAGGACACGAGCGATTGTGGCCATCACCATCACCATCATGTTCAGCTTTCTATAAGCCCAATATTCCTAGCATCTGATGCAGTCAAGTTCAATTTGTTATTGTGATTGATATTGGGTGGTTATGACAAGAGACGAGAGATAGGGGTAGGGGTGTAATGGTTCGGTTTCAGTCAATTTACATATCAAATCTTTAGTTATTGGTTTGAAAAAAAAAATCAGACTGAACTGAACCATAAAAAAATTCAAACCAAACCGTTATGGTTTGTTTCAGTTTGATTCAAGTCGCAGTTCAATTATTTGGTTCAAATCGTGGTTTAGACCAAGGTTCAGATCGCAATTCAGACCATAGTTTAGAATTTGATTCAACCATGATTTAGACCACAACTCATTATCAGATTTGTTTTAAATTTTTTGTGATCACGGGGGAAGAGCAAGATATGCGGGTGTTTAAGAGGAAGGCTGGAGGAAAAGAGAGACTACAGAAAGAGAGAGACGAAAAAAGAAAATACATTATACAATGTCGACCGTGGAGAGAACTTGATTATTTATTTATCTCAATGAATATAACAAATGATGAAATTAATATTGAATAAGATATAACGGGGGTTAAGATTAGTTTATGTAATATAGTTTTTATAGGAATTTAACAGTAAATATTAATCAATAAACAAATATATAGTTAATATATGTGGTATAGCGGTTTAGTCTAGTGTTCTAGTCTAGTGGTTTAGCTTGGTGAGTTGTGGTTTGATTTGATGATTTAGTCTGGTGGTTCGGCTTCGTGGTTCGATCTTGTGATCTTAAATCGCGATTTGGTTTGATTTGATTTGGGAGAGTCAGATAACAAACCAAATCGAATTATGTGATTTGTCAATTTTTGAGATTGAATTTGACCATCCTTTGAAAACTAAACCAGATCATATTATTTAATTCGATTCAATTTCAAATCGCGATTTGAACATATTCACTTGCACCCCTGCCCTTAAATAGTAGTGGCTAAAGAGAGAGAGAAAGGAAATGGGAAGGAGTGAAATAAAATTAGGTGGAATGAGTGGCATGGAAGTGAATAAAGTTACAAATCATGTATGTGCATATCACATGACTTTGAATATGTTGGAAAACTAATACTTCATCAATTTTATCAATCAAATTGCAGTTATTTAGTACAACTTGTAATGAATAGTAACTTTAACTAATGCCTTGATGTTGCAAAGTTTTTGTATAAATTATTTTGTAAATGATTTGTAACTTTTATGCATTTATATATTGCAAACTTTGTATTCATAATAATTTGCTCATGGAAAAAATAATAGTAGTTACAAGGCATTTAAATATTACATGCCTTTTGATATATTAGTATGTACATTATATGAATACCTAGAAATTGTATTGATATTTTAAATGATGAAATGACATTTTAAACCTATGATCTTGCAATTTAAACTCATAGAATGTCTTAAATGTAGTTGCATTTTCCATTTTTTGAGTTCAAATTATCCTGATTGCTAGTTAAATTGTACTCCCTCCGTCCCACTTTTAAGGGTCCTACTTTCCCTTTTGGTCCGTTCCACTTCAAGAGTCTCTTTCATAAATGACAAGTTTTGAATATATTTATACCCTTTTAATTTAAATATATTTACAAAAAAAACCATTTATTATATCCTTATAATGTTAATATATTTACAAAAAAATCAATCATTAACTATTATTCCCTGTCCCCACATTTAACTTTTACATTCTATCTCCTCTAATCTTCTACCAACTTCTAATCATTTATTCATTTTTTAAAAAATATCTTAAGAAGCGTGAAATTCAACCCCAGGACCCTTGGTCTGGGACGGAGGGAGTAAGATACACTTAAAACGCCAGTTGGTCGTGTGATTAAGATGACCATTTTAACTGATTATCTAGAAATTTAATTTATATTTTTGCAATTTTAAAGCTCTAAAAACATGTCCTTTTTATATGGTTTTTTTTTTTTTTTCATCAGCTTTATGGTTTTGTTATTGGTTGATAGTATAATTCAACTGATAACCAAAAGTAAAATGTTAAAAGTAAAATAAATATTTAGTGGTCTAACCTACAAACGGGTTATAGCTCAGTGATTTTTAGTTTAGAAAAATATTATAATAAAATATTGAATTTTTCTTGTTAGGTTTAGTTTTTTATCCTCTTTTAATTTAAATCCTACATCAATCAATAGTTAAAGTGTAACAAAATAGAAATTTAGCGACTACTTTGAGAAAATATCAATTGCCCAGGAAAATATTTAGAACAAGTTCAACCTTAAATGTAAGAACTACCTAAAATTTCCTTCCAAATGTCACATGCGATAAACATGACCATTTTTAACAAGAAAAAATTGACGACATTAGTGACTTTAGATGCAAAAATAAATGAGTTGAATGTGTTGTTTGAACGGAAATGACTTTAGTGGGAGTCAAATCCACAAGAGGGTTATAGTTCAGTGATTTTGCTACACTTTTTTCATATATATATGCTTCATTTATTCGGTGAAATTTGTCTCATTTTAACTTTTGTAGTCAACTTAATCAAATTTTGACTATATTATGTTAAAATAAAGATATACTTATGTTATTCTAACAATTGTTCTTCTTATTATTATTTTTAATAGTGAAACAATAACAATGTTTATAATTGCACATGAACATCTTGATTCTTATAAAATTATGAACAAAATTCGTATAAAAGTCAAAGTAAAACAATTTTTTTCCGAAAAAAAAAATATTTTTTTAAGGGATAAGATGCTCTTATCTTTTTCCCTATAATTATCATAATATAATATCATACTGTAATTGGAACGTGAACAATAGTAAATAAACTGTTTAATTTCACATATCCCCTTTAGCCCAAACAAAATTTCATAAAAGCCCACATAATTTAATAAAGCCCACATAAAACATTATGTCCAAATCAAAATTTCATATAAACCGAAACCACTTTGACCTAGTCTTATACCTTAGATACGAGAGCAGACTGGTTAATAAAATATGAGACTTTTTTATTATTTTTTAATAAAATGTGAAAAAAATTACTCTTATATTTATATCTAAGTTCTCCATCCGTTCCACATAATATTTCACTTTTACTATTTTGTACGTCTCATATAAGATTTCAATTTCCTTAAATGACATTTTTTTTACTATTTTTTCCACTCATTCTCTTTCTTACTTTACTTTTAGGTGGCGTTTGGTTGGAAGGAAAAGGGGGGAAAGGAATGGAAAACTCCCCTTTTTCCATTCATTTTCTTCGTTTGGTTCAAGTTTTTTAAAAAAAAAATTCCGAAGGAAAGTTGAATTCCTTCAAATGAAGGAATTCAACTTTCCTTCATAAAATCGATGGAAAGTCCAATTCCTTTGGGAATGGAAAAAAAAAAAAATTTTTTTTGACCAAAATACCCCCAAACCCTACCCACCCCTACCCCTACCCGGCCCTACCCACCACCCACTTACGCCCCCCACCCCCACCCCCACCCCCCCCACCCCCACCCCCACGATTTTTTTTTTTTGCCTACCCTCCCCCACCCCCACGAAATTTTTTTTTTTTTTTTTGCCTACCCTCCCCACCCTACCCCCCACCCCCACCCCCACCCCCACCCCCCACCCCCCACCCCCCACCCCCACGAATTTTTTTTTTTTTTTTTTTTTTTTGCCTACCCTCCCCCACCCTACCCCCACCCCCACCCCCACCCCCCACCCCCCACCCCCACCCCCACGAATTTTTATTTTTTTTTGCCTACCCTCCCCCCACCCCCCACCCCCACCCCCCCCACCCCCACGAATTTTTTTTTTTTTTTTTTTTGCCTACCCTCCCCCACCCTACCCCCACCCCACCCCACCCCCCACCCCCACCCCCACCACGATTTTTTTTTTTTTTTTTTGCCTACCCTCCCCCACCCTACCCCCCACCCCCCACCCCACCCCGCCCTACCCCCCCACCCCCCACCCCACGAAATTTTTTTTTTTTCTCGCCTCTACCCTCCCCACCCCCCACCCCACCCCCACCCCCCACCCCCTCCAAATTTTTTTTTTAAAGGGTAAATTGGTCATTTTATATGCTTTCATTCCATTCCTATAATTTGTATTTTCAAACCAAACATGATTTGTCGAGAATTGGAATGACAATTCCATCCATTCCAGTCTTCCCGTGCCAAAGCGGAGGGTTGACAGTTTTTCATTCCAATTCCATTACAATTCCATTCCATTGACAATTCCATTCCTTCACTTTTTTTTCCACCGAACCAAACGCCCCCTTATACTCACAAAACCAATCAACTTGCTATTCCATATATCACCTTTTCTTTCCTACCTCATTTTTCATACTCACAACACTTACACCATTTTCACAATTTTTTATTTTTCGTGCAAAACTCATTTTTTTTACGATTTTTACAGAAAATATAAAAAAATTGTGAAAAAAAATTCTCTTATACATAAGTATAAGAGTAACTCCGATCTTATACAGTGAATTGACATAAATGGTCTTGTATTATTAGCAACACAAGTTTAAATGAAATTTTCAGTATACTAAGTATACTATAAGGATCCGTTTGTTTGGAAAAAAATATTTTTTTCATTTTTTGACATTTGGTAACCATTGAAAAATAAAGTCAACGAAAAAGATTTTCCGATTAATAAGAAATAAGTTTTTTTCCTAAGAAAAATGTTTACCGAATTTTTCATCCTCAAAACATTTTCCGAATTTCTCCTTCGAAAAACATTTTCATTTTATAAAAATCATTTTTCCCGAAACAAAAGGTGCCTAGGTTTTTATGTTTTTTTTTTTTCATGCGGATGGGACCTACAAGAGTCAAGAAGAGATACTGAATCAAATACTAGTAGATAAATATCACCACGAGAGGAATAAGGAAGACGCAGTTTGATTGCTTTGTAACTACCTAACCCTACCCCCAACCCCACCCCACCCCAACCCCACCCCACCCCAACCCCACCCCCTTTTATCTTTTTCTCATTGGCTCCTAATTTCTCATATAGTACTAGTAGGTGAATCACACTCGCAGTCGTCCTCTCCCAATATTCCTGGCCTCCATTTTCATCGATCTTTCGATCAAATCATCGTAGATTGAGTTTCAATGGGTGTAATCAAGGCAGCCATTTGTGACCTTGCGTTGACTTTCATGTGGGTATTCTGTGCTTCTTCACTGGGAGCAGCCACATCATTTGTAGCGACTGCTGTTGGGGTTCAAGGGATTGTTACTCTCTTCATCACCACTGTTCTTATTTTCATCCTGTTGTTCTTGTTCGGCATCATCGCCGATGTATTGGGTGGCGCTAGCTTTAATCCCACAGGTACCGCCGCTTTTTATGCTGCCGGATTCGGTGCTGACACCCTCTATTCCGCTGCCATTCGATTCCCTGCGCAGGTTCTTCCTTTTCTTTTGATTGACAGTAGTGTTTTCTTTTATTTCTGAATTCTGATGATCCTTGGCTGTTCAATTGTTGGAATTATATTGTTCGTTCAATTTCAAATTCATTATTCAAATGACTAGTTCATGTGGAGGTTTTCTTGAATAATTTTGTTCTGTTTCTTGGGTGGGAAAGGTTGGTTCTTAAATTTTGATTATTCCAGAAATGTATCCTTGAATAATTTCAGGGTTTTGTGTATTTGAGAAATTTATCCCTAATTTAAATTCAGGGGTTTGAATATTTCAGGGTTTGGGTCGTTTCTAACTATTTGAGTATTTCACAGACTTGCCCCTAATCTAGTTTCAGGGTTTTGAGTATTTCAATTCTTTTTTCTTCTTGAAGAGTGATTTTTAATTTTTGAGCATTTCAGAAATTTGTTCCTAAATTGGGTTTTATCAAACATCTGGCAGGCGCTTGGCGCAGTGGGAGGTGCTCTGGCAATTGATGAAGTGATGCCGATGCAGTATAAACACATGCTTGGTGGACCTTCTTTAAAAGTTGACCTCCACACCGGAGCCATTGCTGAGGGGGTTTTGACCTTCACCATTACCTTGGCCGTCCTTTATATTATCATCAAGGGTCCTAACAGCTTAATTATAAAGAATTGGTTGCTTGCAATGTCTACTGTCGCGTTGGTTGTTGCAGGTTCTAGCTATACCGGTCCTTCCATGAATCCTGCCAATGTAAGTTACCTCTTATTTCTCTCATTTATTGCTGCAATTGCAATTGCAATTGGTTTTGGCCTTTTATTGCAAGAATTGAATCTGTTTCTTTTATTGACTTGCAATTAAATGCTGATGATATGTAAAAATGTTGGGATCTTATGCTCACATATGTTAGAGAAAGAAAGTTATCCTGGTTATTGCCAGAAAATATGTCAGATTTTGATGATCTTCTAAAAATGTCGGGTTTTTCAATTAGTTATTGTACAAGGGTTTGTTATGATCCGAAAGTTCTTCTTTAATAGTGCTGATGAAGTTTGGATTTCTTGGTATTTAAGCTACTGCCCCATTGATTCTAACGTAAATATCACGTATGCCATTAATATCACCTATGGAGGAGAAATAACTAGTACCTCCATTATGTGCTTGTAATATTTTTTTTTCCTTCACAATATACAAAGGTTTATGCTAGTGTTTAATGCTCTAAGAGGCAAGAGCATCTCCAGCAGTTTGGTGCAAAAATTGCACTATTCCTCAATAATACTCCCTCCGTCCCAGACCAAGGGTTCATCTTTCCCTTTTGGTCCGTCCCAGACCAAGAGTTCATTTCCATAAATGGCAAGTTTTTGAATATATTTATACCCTTATCAATTTCATATATTTACAAAAAAACCATTCATTATACTCTTATACATTCTCTCTCTTATTCCCTACCACACATTTAACTACTATTCCTCCCACTCATTCTCTCTCCTATTAAATATTTTTAACTTTTACATTCTCTCTCCTATTTCCTACCACATATTTAACTTTTACATTCTCTCTCCTATTCCCTACCACACATTTAACTACTATTTCCTATCCCACATTTAACTTTTATTCATTTTTTAAAAAATTTCTTAAGAAGCGTGAAATCCACCCCATATACCCATGGTCTGGGACGGAGGGAGTATTAGATAATACAGTATATATTTGTATGGTAAAATCGTTTCATATATAAATAAAAATAACTAAAAACAAGAAAGGATAGCGCAACTCTATTCTTGCACCAAAATTAAAGCAAGAGATAGAGTTTGTATGCTCTGACCCCCAAAGGTGACATGGGTGTGGGTGTGGGAGTGGGTATGGGTGTGACTATTTTACGCCAAATTTGGTGTAAAATATTAAAATTTTGAAGGATCCGACACTTGTATTCGTACTCGTGTCAGACACTCGTACCTGATTCCGAGCATCATAGGATAGAGTTTTTCCATAATGGTGCAAGATTTTGAGCCTCGTTGGAGTTCAACTATGCACTATATTTGAACTAATAGCGCACGGTTGGAGATGGTCTAGTGGACATCCTCAATGTCAAATTTTATGACATAGTTTTCTAACAAGTTATTTGAAACAGTGATTAGCACAATAAACAAATATATTTTCCTAAGGTTCATTGTATTGTATAAAGATCCATTTGTTTGTTGCATCCATACATATTTCAATCTTTAACATAGATTTTCTTGAGAATTATTAAAAAAATGTTGTAATTTTAATTTCGGGACCAAGGTTTTGTTGTTGTTGTTGTTGTTGTTGTTGTATTTTTAATTGTGAATGTTTGATACTTTTATATTAATCATTTGATTTTATATAGTTTAATTTTTATATATATATATATATATATATATATTATTTGTTTATATATATTATTTGTTTATATACTCCCCATTCTACTAAAACTACTCCATTTTTGCTACATGGCCAACACGGGATGTTTTGAAAATGTACCAATATTGATGATAGATTCAATTAGCTTTCCTTAATGTTGGACGGAGTACCTTGTAAAATAAAACTCTATTTTAGGAAGGGACGTAGGGATTGTTTGGTAGTCAGGTAGGATAATCATTATTTTTAATAGAAGTACTATTATTGCCCTCGCTATTGATCAGCAGTGTTAGTAGTAATCACTCTCAACAAAATATGAACATTTGGTAGTTCCGGGATTAATGTAAGGATACAACAACAACAACATTACCCCAGTGTCGCAAAGGCTCCCGTCTACGGTGGGGTAAGGGGGGGGGGTGGGATGTACGCAGCCTTGCCCCCGAATTAAAACACAAAGAGGTTGTTTCCAGATGACCCATGATGAAAATTGCGTCGAAAATTGCATGGACTGATTGCTGCTTCATAACAAAGAAGCGCATACAGTTTAGTGAGCCATTTTGCTTTATTACATCAAATTCCCAAGCCAAAAAAGTGAGTCTTTGGCTCCGTCAGAAATGATTGAAAAGATTAATGTACGGATACTTATTATTTTTTCCTACTGTACCCTCAACCCATCAGTATGCACAATCTTGCACTTTTGACTGATGGAACGGCTTGTACTTATTTTATAGTCAGATTTAGAGATCAAGATTGAAATTACAATGCCTTTACGAATCAAATGAAGGAATTAATCTATCTAAACATCTAATTAGGGTTCCTTCAATAATTTGGGTGGCAGTATAGAGCTATGCACTACAGAAACCCAGAAATGTACAACAACTATTGGGGTATATCAGAGAAACATACGCAGATGATTATGCCCATTAAATAATCTATATTCTAAGAAGTTATTTCACGAATGCTCCTATGGCCAATTGTAATGCACAAACAAGAAATTCTAATAATGGAAAAGATGAAGAGAATGAAAAGTAAAAGGAGAAAGAAAATCAATGAATTACCATAGCAGCAAACGGATTAAAAGATGAAAAAGAATAAAGAAAACCAAAGAATTGCCATAACAATAACTTCAATGTGGGGAAAAAAGAGATTATGCTATGGTGAGTGAGGTTAGGTTTGCTTATTTGTTTAATACGCCAGGTAAGTTTGGAGGGAAAACAAATATGAGTGTGTTTTCATCTAGCAGTTTAATAAACCGCCCCCTTGCTGGTATTCACGTGATTAAGCCATTATCGGGGACATGCATACAATCAAAGGGGACTTTTTAAATCCCACCAAACAATCTCATTAGTGCGGAGTAGTTCATCCTATCCGGCCATTTACCCGACTTACCAAACAGCTCCGTTGTGTATTATACTCCCTTTCTACAATGTTCGCTATAGTCAACTCCCCATGCTAACAGAATGTGGTTCTGCCACCTTAACCCATTTCTGTGTCTGACTTTTGATATAGTAAACTTAAAATATGTGCATATATCAATAGAGTATATAAATAAAAATAATTATTGATAGATACTACCTCTGTCCCAAAATGAATGTCTAATTTTTATTTTTTTTTAAATATGCTCTTGATAAGGGCAATTTTGAAATTTTTTTGGACTTTCATTTTGGGACAAAGAGAGTAATTGTTTTTCTTATATTTTTCGTAAAAAGAATATAAAGAATTTTGATTCTAATAATGATATTATTATTTGTGAGTTTATTGTCACAAACTAACTTCTTAATCAAAGATAGTGGGTACCTTAAAACTGATTTGAACTGTATTGAATTGAAGCGAAGCTCCCAGACTTTACTCAGGTTGATTTGATTCATTTAAGCTGAGGTTCTCTGCGTCGCTTAACTCCTTTTGAACTGTATTTTGAAGAATGTCGGGATACCTACTTTGTGTTTCCCCGAGCTCCCAGTAAGCCGGCAGGAGAACCTTTTGTATCATTTATTAATTAATATCATCCTTGCTGCTAAAGTACTGTTGATAACATCGCTAGGAAACTTATATTCGCACTGTTTAAATAAAAGCTTTCAGGTAGACGTTGTTAATTGAGAATGTTTTACAGCTATTTTCCCTCCACCCCCATATAAACTGCGTCACTTATTATGGGACGGAGGGATTAACAGACATCCTTTACGTGTTCATCTATAACTGCAGATTCTGTCTTTTCCTGCTCTGGTAAACTTGATGATTGGTTCATACACTTGTATACAAGCCTGAATGATGTTTATTCAACTAAGTTGTATTTCATATATGTTTCTACAGGCCTTTGGATGGGCATATGTGAATAACAAGCATAATACATGGGAACAGTTCTACGTTTACTGGATTTCCCCCTTTGTTGGAGCAATATTTGCGGCTTGGGTTTTCCGTTTTCTGTTTCCAGCGCCACCAGCAAAGGCAAAGAAAGCGAAGAAGACTAACTAATGTCGAGCTTTTTCTTGGATTTTATTAGTCAAGATTGGATTTTTCTGAGATTGGGTAAATTTATTTGCATCAGGGCAATGAATGTTGGAAAATTATTGTAACTGAATGTTGTTAAATGATCTCTTATTGACTTTGTCATATGTGTTTAATGAGCTGCTTTCTCAAAAGCATTGTTACAGATCAAGGCGGGTTTGATCCCGACTCAGGTTCTCGAGAGTGAGAATGAGATCTCTACTGAAAATACGGCCTTGAATGCCTCAGTATGTGTGTTAAGGTTAGGACGTACCTTGCTCATGGGAGCTAAGTGTGGTATTTATAGTGAGAGAGAGACCTGATGTGAGAGATCTTAACCGTTAAGTAAATATGTCTTGCCTGCGACATGTGTCACGCTCTAGGGTGGTCGATATAGGGAAAAGACATTGTCGAGATGGTGGTTGACGTTGAAGGACGGACAACAGAGGAGCATGTTACAATTAATTCGGGGCTATAACACGTGTGATAGGCACCTGAGCCAAGATTAAATGGGATGGTGACAAGTCTCCAGTTGATGTCACGGAGCATTATCCGCAAAATGGGAACCAGGAGTCAGGGAATTTCGCAGGTCGAGATACGGTTACGAACGTGAGTTTGCGATCTGGCTCTTCACTATACTTGAGCATATTCAGTTGATTAATCCGTATAAATTGATATTGGGCCCAGTTGGAGGGTTCTGACTCATCAATTATAATACTACCAACAATAGTTTAATTTTTTATTAAAATAGTTAGATTAATTATAATTACTTCTCAAAGTTCATTAAACTCAAAGTTCATTAAAAAAAAAAACTAAGAACCTTAATGAAATTGCCCATCATTCTTTCTCACACGAGTGTGTGATACATGACTGATGCTGCAGGAATTGTGCTTATCAATCTTCCTCCACGTGACAGGACTGATCACCTGGCTCCTTGACCTGAAATCAGAACCCACGACTAGCCGGATGTGTCTCCGGCGAAGACGCTCGGGCGTGAGAGTAAGATCACAGTTGTATAAAGCTCCAAATGTATTGAATATGGAATTCAGATAACAAAATGACAGTTACCTTTCACCGTTTGGTAGTGATGAAGTATTTATAGACAAGAGTGGTGTATTTTTGGGGAGGCGACATGTGCTCCGAGATTGTAGCGGCAGTTACTTGATTGTGGGAACGTGTCTATAACGGCCCCTGATTTGTAGGGATATGGTTATGAGAATTGTTCAACCAAATACGCCGGCAAGTGTCAGGTCGTCACTTGTTGATTTAGGTCGAGGTCGCCACTCGTGGAATGGTCGACACACCGTCGGGTAGAGCATGGTTCGTACCCGATTGTGATTTGGATCATGAGGTCGGACTAAGTTAGGTCGGGACACGGTAGGTCGGACCATGGGCTTAGTCGGCGACATACAAGAGATGGGCTTTTGGGCCTTGTTCGATTGGGTCGGCCTTATTGAGAATGTGATGGCCAAGGCTGCTTGTGATTGGGCTTTACTTGCTTAGCCCATCTTGGCACTTTTGGTATGTTCAGTGGCCCCCAACTTTCGAGTGGACTTTGTCGACTTGGAAGTTAAGAAGATTTTTGATGAGAATTATTTTACCCGCAGGTCGCTACTAGTTTTTTGAAGTAGGTCGACCATAATGACGTGGCATAATCCGGGACGTTGGCGATGAACGGTCAGATCGGTACGAGCGCCGTTTTGCCATAATGATGATATTTTTGACGTTTGAGAGTCCGCCTAGGAAACTGTTTCCGCCATTAATTAGGAAAATTAAATTCGAATTTTCCTTTGCCCTTTCCAATTCAGGAAGCTATAAATTTGAGAATCCTTCTTCATTTACAACTTTTGCCTTCTCTGAGCTCTGTGCGTGATTCCGGCGGTGATAAAGGAAGTTGATACATGCTATAAATTGGTGCTTTCGTCCTCCATTGCTCCGTTCTTCCCTCAACTGCTAAAGGTATCTCCTTTATCCTTTAGAATTAGGGCTTTAACTTTCGCAATTTCTTTGATTTATCCATGGCTAGGACCTTTAGTTGCGAAGCCGGGGCTGGGTATGGTTATTGTAGTATCAATCGTAGAGTCTACAAACATTTGAACGGAGAGTGGAAAGAGATAACTGTAGAGGAGTGTTCTTTGATTTTGACCCGTTGGGGCTTGCAATTCATCGAGCTAACTTTACCAGTGGGAGAGAACTTGGGTGCTTTAGAAACGGATGATCCAAGAGTCGTGTCATTTCATCTTTTTCATGAGCTTCTCGACCATTTAGCTGTGTTTTACGTCAAGGATGCCAATAAACCCTCTTTCATTAGAAATAGGATTGGGTTTAGGGGGAATCTAGGTCGCCCCTTAGTGTGTACTGCTAGGACTCCTGAGACTTCATTTAGAACTGATTCCCCTGTTTCCCCCTCTTCTTGTACAGATATGGAGATTCAAGGTGAAGCTCATGCATCGACCTCATCAAGCCCACGTATTGTTGATGCCTTTGATAACACTTTGTAGTGCTTGGGCGGGAATGAAAAGGGCTACGTTCCTCGAGGCCGGCTAGAGGGAAGCGAGAATTATCCATCTCGCTTAAGCATGATACATGATTTTTGTGATGTTGATAAGAAGGAGTTTAGCGTTGCTCTATAGTAGGGGGATTTCTTTAACAAATTTGGGGACACCTACGAGGAGGAAACTACCAAGGTAGCTTTCTACTACGGCCAATTCGAAGGCGGCTTGAGATTACTTCTTGACCCCTTTATAAATGAGTTCTTGGAGTGCACTTAGATGCCTTGCCACTTCAGCTAGGAGCCAACACCTGTAGGTCTTGGTTTGCTTTATTATGGTTTGTAGGTTCTTAGGGTATGAGCCGTGCGTAGGGTGTTTAAGGAGTTCTTTAGCATTAAGTTTGATAAGGATAGTGGTATAAGTACTCCTTCGAGCCAAAGTCTCCCAAATTATTTGCCAATCTTCCTGGTAAGGCTAGTGGATGGAACTCTTGCGTGGTGGTGGTGGAGAGTAGAAGAGGATGGGAATTTCCATTGCCCAGTGCTGATACAACTGGAGTAGATGAGAACAACTATTGGGCCCCACATTGGCATAATTATTTACGTAAGAAGTTGATGGAGTTTACCAAGAAGGGGGCTATCAGTTGGGATGCTCTAGGAACCAACAAAAATAATTTTATCCGAGCTGGATTGATGGTTGGTGAAGGAGAGGTAGTGCCCATGGTTCCAGTAGTTAGATGTCAAAGATATCCAGTTGGGTCACCCGTGAGGAGCTCGATTGCATTTGAGAAAGAGTGCCACTTTTGTAAGAAGGCGCCAACTATTGTAAGGAGCGGGTAGAACATTTCGGGGGTAAGAACTCGACCATTCATTGTACCTTGATCCCTCTTACCTTTGCTTAACTGTTTGTTTATGAACTTGATTCGTACATAGAACTTTTTTGCTCGTATGTAGAATAATCAGTCCACACGTATTTAATTCGTACATAGAACTTTTTACTCGTATGCAGAAATTTTATGTGTCGACCTAACCCTTAATCATTTCAACTTTGGTGTAGTTTTAACTCCTGAGCAAGAAGCGAGTATGGGCCGAACCATTGACATCGGGAAGAGCAAGTGGAGTTGTGGAGCGGCCAATGCTAGAGAACATAGGGAGAAGAGGGTGTTCTCCGTCATGATATTTTGCGGAGCGGTGGATGTGGACCTGTTAACTCTATACCGATGGAGGAGAACCCAGGAAGCTGGAGGGGGACCAAGTTGGAGATGTCGCCCAAGGAATGGAAGAGGTCGAGATTTGAAGAAACCAATATATCCGACCAAGCCGTGGAGCCGGTAGGATGCTAGAAAAACCAGGGCTCGTGATCAATCCAAAACCAAATCCAAAACCAAAAGAGTTTCCAAGGCCAAGTCGCCCGTGATCGAGTTAGATGATGAGGGGGATGATGAAGATGATACGGCCCCTCTAAGCAAGAAGATCAAAATTGGCCCTTCAAGGGTGAGCTCGACATCCAATCTAGTCAGTGTCAGTGAACCGGTGGAGACTGAAGCCGGAAGTCCACATGCCTCTCCCATTCATATTTCATATGACAAGTTGATTCAAGCTCGAGTTGCTGAGCTAAGTGATGTGACCCCTTTGACCAGAGTTAACGGCTTGGCTAGGGAGTATCGAGTGGAGTATGGCCCAGTAGTCGTCGAAGGAGGCGATCGGGACTTGATCGAGAGAGTTTACCAATAAGCCTCGACCCCCGAAGCTTGTCGAGCTCGAGTTGGGCTGGCTTCCTCAGAGGTAACCCTTGAGCTTTTAATGTATTCATTTTCTCTTTGTTCCCTCTCTTTTCTTTTCATTTGATCGATCCCTTGTAGCGACTTGTTATTTCGGTCTCTTGCCATGATTGATTTAGCCAGCCACTTATTGGAAGGCGGCGAGGAAGCAAGAGAAGGCGCGAAGACTATGTTGGCTCGTAAAAACGAGGAAGAAGGCTGGAAGGTGAACTCCGAAAGAGGACTACACCAAGTTGAAGGGAGAGTTCGACAAATTGAAGGAAGAGAACTCGGACTTGGATAACTCTTATGAAGCTTTGAAGCTTGTGAAAGATAATGAGATCAAAGGAAATTGAAGAGGCTGGGAAGCACGGAAGAGCTTGGGGAAGCCAACGGCGAACTCGCTCGTCTCAAGGAGGAGAATAAGAAGATGGTAGGCGACTGGCGAAGCAACATTTGGAGGAGGTCCCGTGACTTTGGCTAGGAAACAAGAAGAGTTGGATCTTCTGCTCAGAGCTCGATGGGAGGTCGACTGGCTGGTCTTGTGAAGACCACTAAGGAGGATGCCATCAAAGCTTACAAAGACGGTGACGAGCTTCGTATGCATGTACCAAGGAGGCCCAAGTATTTTTGTGGGTCTAAGCCGTATGGCTCGGCGTATCATCGTGGATCCTTCGGTTGATATATCAATCGAGAAGGCGCTCGATGGGCGTCGAGGACCCTTACAAATCCGCGGCTCGACAGGGCCACTCCTTGGTGCCTTATGCGATAATGACAAGGAGCTCATAGCCAAGGATGATGAAGAGAATTTGAAGCAGCCGCACCATGGGATCCTCTGTAGTAGAAAAAGTTAATTTTGACACTATCCTTGCCGAGCTCGAAGATTATGCGGATCCGAGGCTTCGATGATGAGACTCAAGTATACGATCGGCGACTCGAGAAGGTTGTCTATCAAACGGAGAATGTTCTTGGTGAGCCATCTACCGTAGGTGATCGGAGCGAGATCAATCCGGCATCCAGTCGGCGAGTGGAAGGTACTCCCGCTTGAATAGACTTTGACTTCGATGGTTGTTGTAATTGAACAAGCTCCAAACATTTTTACTTTTGTTCTTTGGATATTTGAATGCCTTGGCCCTATTTTTTGGGAGGCAAGATACTTTTGTAGTTTTAATTAAATAAGTCTTGGCCCACTTTGGGAGACTTAATTATGTTTAACCGTAACTGACTTCTCTCTTTTGCATGTTGTATGCTTTGGATGTAAGTGTCGAGTTAGATTTAGTAGGGTAACGAGTTATCTCAAGTTTGAGGTCGTCATGACTCTATAATGCTTTGGTCGACCTCAGACTTGATTAACTTTTGGAACGAGATTGATTATAAATCTAATCTGTTCAAACTATTTAAGCTGACCAAGGGTCGAGTTAATTAGAGCGAAGTCGATTAGGAATCGGACTTGTTGAATGAACGAAGCTGATTAGGAATCGAGCTAATTAGAACAAACTGACTAAGAGTCGAGTTTGTTAGAACGAAGTCGACTAAGAGTCGGACCTGTTAACTGAATAAAGCTGATTAAGAATCGAGCTAGTTAGAACAAACTGACTAAGAGTCGAGTTTGTTAGAACGAAGTCGACTAAGAGTCGGACCTGTTAACTGAACAAAGCTGATTAAGAATCGAGCTAGTTAGAACAAACTGACTAAGAGTCGAGTTTGTTAGAACGAAGTCGACTAAGAGTCGGACCTGTTAACTGAACAAAGCTGATTAAGAATCGAGCTTGTTAAAACGAAGCTGACTAAGAGTCGAGCTTGTTGAGGTTAATGTAACACTATGTTTGATCGAATAAACAGCGCTTTTTATTGAAGTAGGAAACATGTTTACATCAACTTGAAACTTAGAGCTAACACAAGCTTGAACTTTGAAACCGAAAACTAGAAGTAGTATTTGATGAGGTGAGTAGCATGCCAAGGATGTTTCAACTCGTCACCTCCGGGATGAGCTATCATGTAGGTGCCTTCCTTGACGACTCGAGTGACTACATATGGACCTTCCCAGTTGGGAGATAGCTTGTTCTCTTGGGTCCTTTTACCCGTTGCCTCAATCTTTCTCAATACATAATCTCCAACTTGGAACGACCTTGCCTTGACCTTCTTGTCGTGATAACTTTTAGATTATTTGCTTGTAGTTGACCATTCGGAGGTAAGTGTTTCTCGCTTCTCGTCGACTAGATCCGAGGTCGATCAATCTATTGGTATCATTTTGCTCTTGATTGAAGAAAGTCACTCTAGCGGTGGGGAATGCGAGCTCGGCGGGTGCCGTGGCCTCGACCCGTATGTGAGGAAAAGGGGTTTCCCCGTAGGCCCCAGTGGTTGTACGGACTGCCCCGAAGAGCGGGGAGTTCGTCCAACCAAGTGTTACGTCGACCTACTAGTCCTGTCTTGAGCGAAGATAGAACAAGTTTATCTGCCGCCTCAACTTGGCCATTTCCTTGAGGATAGGCGACAGAAGATTTCCAATGTTTGATTCCAACTCGCTTCATCTACGCCGAAGGTGCAGGAGAGCGTAAAGCCATTGTCGGACACTATAGCTCGAGGAAAACCAAACCGACATCAAACGAAGTCATGAATAAAGTTGATAGCATTTTACTCTGTGATGCGAGCTAATGGTTTGGCCTCAACCCATTTAGTGAAGTAATCTATGGCGACGATCACATACTTGCAGTTTCCTCGGGCGGGAGGGAAGGGTCCAATCGGTCGACGCCCCACATGTCAAATGGCCAAGGCTGCGATCACAGTGCGCTCTGTTGTAGGCACGTAGGGGAAGGTTGGCAAACCTTTGGCATTGATCACATTGCTTTGAACAAAGTTGTGAGTGTCGGCTCTCATGTGTGGCCGGTAGTACCCCAAAGTGATTAACTTGTCGGCAGAGTCCACGGCCCCGGTGTCCACCACAAATTCCACTATGTACTTCGTGTATCAATAGGGCGACCTCTTGAGGGTGGATGCACTTTAGTAATGGTCGAGTATAAGATCTTACGAGCAGTCGCCTCGCTTGAATGACATACCTTGGAGCTTTCTTTTTGATAGCTCGAGCCTTCTTCTCGTCATCCGGCAGCTCTCCACTTTCTATGTATGCCTTCATTTCCTCGATCCAACACTTCTCCTGAGTCCAATTTCTTGAGGGATCATCTATGCATTGAATTTTTACTCTTTCATAGGCTGGACTTTCGAGGAAGGAGATAGGTTCATCATGTGGTTCATCGAAGTGGCTAACTTCGAGAGGAGGTCGGCTAGCTCATTGTCTTCTCGTCCAATTCTTTGAATCTCCCGAATTCCAAATCTTTTATCGGTTCCTTCACCAGGTCGCAGTATTTGATCGGTGTGGCACTAAGTACCTCGTACTCGCCTCGACACAGTTGACTATCGGTATGTGAATCACGGTAGGCCATGATCTTAGTCGCTCCAAAACACTTGGCGTATTCTATAGCCCGCTATCAAAGCTTCATATTCGGCTGGTTGTTGGAAGCATCGAATTTGAACCTTAATGACTCCTCGTATACCGTCCCAGATTACGGTTCAATTAGCACTATCCCCGCTCACTTCGCTATTCTTAGTTGCCGATCCGTCTCGAATAGACCTTCCAACAATCGTCGGGTAGGCGACGGCGACACAGGACTCTAACTCCTTCCCTTTAGCCTTCTCTTTTGGAGCTCGGCGCTCGTCGTCTTCCTTGGTGAACGTAAGCTCGACCAAGAAGTCAGCTAGAGCTTGAGCCTTCAACGCCTTTCGAGGTCGATACTCAATGTCAAATTCAGTAAGGGCAATTGACCAATTGAGAAGTCGACACGAACTCTCCGCTTGTGAAGAATTTTTCTTAGGGAGCATTTGTAAGAACCACAATTGGATGAGCCGAGAAAATAAGCTCGCAGGCTTCCTTGAAGCCACGACTAGGAGCATAGGCGACCTTCTCAAAGCATTGTAGTATCTCGCTCTCCACATCCGATAGGGCCTTCGATGTAGTATGCGGCTTTTGAAACCCCTCATCTTCTCTAACTAAAACCGCCGCCACCGATTTATCTCCCACGGATAAATACACAAACAAAGTTTCACCGGTGGTCGGGCTACTCGGGAGAGGTGGAGTAGCGAGGTAATCCTTCATTTGTTGGAACGAAGAATGACATTCGGTCGTCCATTCAAAACTTTTCGTCCCCTCAATGCTTTGAAGAAGGGGAGAGACCTCTCTGTGACTTTGATATGAAACGACCAAGAGCCGCTACCCTTCCGTTAAGTCGTTGCATCTCTTTGACAACGGTGGGAGCCTTCATGTCGACTAAAGCCTTGATTTTTGGATTAGCTTCTATACCCCGTTGAGATACCATGAACCCAAGGAACTTTCCGGCGGCTACACCGAATACACACTTGCTAGGGTTGAGTTTCATGTCGTTTGCTCTTAGAATTGGCGAACGTTTCCCTTAGGTCGACCACGTGACGTCCGAGTCTTTGTTTTGATGACCATATCGTCGACGTAGGCCTCCATGTTTCGGCCAATTTGAGAAGCAAAGACTTTGTTCACCATCCTTTGATAAGTTGCCCCTTTGCATTCTTCAATCCAAATGGCATCATGTTGTAGCGGTAGATGCCTCCAGTACACTTGAAATGCCGTCTTGATTATGTCATCCTCATGCATCTTAATGCGGTGGTAACTTTGAGTAAGCGTCGAGGAAGGCGAGGTGGAGTGCCACGTGAAGAATGGAATCGACTAGCTTGTCGATTCTAGGAAGGGATAGTTGTCCTTGGGGCAAGCAAGATTGAGAGTGGTGAAGTTGACACACATCCGCCATTTGCCGTTTGATTTCTTCGCCATGACCACGTTGGCCAACCACGTTGTATGAGTGGCCTCTTTGATTATCCCCGCATTCAAAAGTTTTGTACCTCGGTTTTATGGCCTCTTCCTTGTCGCGAGCAAAGCTTCTCAATTTTTGGGGTCTAGGCTTTATGGTCGGGTTGACTTCCGATCTGTGAACAACGACCTCCTCCTTGATTCCCCTCATGTCTTCTACCCTCCATGCAAAGACATCATTACTTTCCTTGAGTAGCTCGATGATTTACGCTCGCTCCTCAACTGGGGATAATTTTGCTTCCCAATCCGAATTTTTTGGTCGGGGTAAGAAAGGTTGGTGATTAACGACTCTAGCTCATCCACGGCTTCTAGCTCTGGTCCATCCACTGAATTGTAGAGTCTCAATGATTATCTCCTTAACCCTTTGTCTCTCCTCTGCCCTCGGATGTGGAGCTTCTTACGCTATCATATCATCTAACTTGTCTCGCAACCTCGGCGGTGGTGGTGGTGGCCCCGAGTTATTGTCGAGGCTGGAGGTATAGGTTGCCTATGATGACTTGGTCGACCATAACTACATCCGAATTGACCTCGGTGGTGTTAGAGTGACGTGTCGACTCAAGCATGACCTCGTCATTTGAGCGATAGGTCGACTCTTCCACGTCGGTGATTGTTGACGATCTGGTAGTTTTGGTGGTGATTGAGACAACTTTAAATAACCATCTGCGATCTCGATTTCCAATTCCCTTTTCTTTCTTTCTCTGAGAACATGATCGAGGTAGGCTCGAGCCGTGCCTTGTACACACCCTACTCCGGTAGTGTAGGGAACTTGACTTCACGATGGGGATCGATGCCACCATTCCAAGAGCGACGACCTGGGATACCAAGTATAGCGGCATAGTCACTATTTACATCAATTACTATAAATTGTACCTTTGATACGATCACGAGGGGGTGTTGGCCTAGGTCGACATCGAGCTCTATCTTGCCTTTTGCATCAACTCGATGATTGGTGAAGCCTCCAACCTACCATCATATCTTTCCAAGTGCTCATCATTAAGACCCATTTCTTTAAAAGTTTTGTAGAACAAAATATCCTTGCAGCCCCGTGTCGACTAAGAGTCTCGCTCGTCGTACATCCGTCTATGAGACTGGGATGACGAGAACTTGCTCTCTAGCTGCCATGTTAGTAGCCAATTCATGGGGAAGAAGGCGATTGCTTCATCTCGACTTCTCTTCTTGGAGGCACATGGGAGCTTTATTGAGTTGGAAGATTTTGTGCTTGATGGCCGTGTTGCTTGCTTGCTCTGTAATGACCCCCAGGTTCAATCTAGGCTGCCTCGGCCCTTCTTTGTCCACTGCTGGTGTTCGCCTCCACCGGGTTGAGGCCTTTTCACATAAGCGTCGAGCCTCCCACGGTCGACCATTCTTTGTATAATGCGCTTCAAACCCAAACAATCCTCGTGAGATGACCGGTGTCTTTGTGGTAGTCACGGTATTTCTTTGTTGTCCCTCCTAAACTTGTTGCTGGATTCATTGGGATTTGGAGGAGCCGGCTCGACGGCATTCATAATTTACTGTTCGACTCACCGTAAGGAGTGAAAGCCTCGGGCACTTTCTCTGTTGCCCTAGTCCTGTTCTTTCCATTTTTATTATTTCCTCCGTTCTTGTTGGAGTCCTTTTTATCATCAGCGACCTCCACCTTGGGGCTTTTACCATTCTTTTTCTCTTTCCTTTCCTCAGCAAGAGCGACATTATACACCTTCTCAAACAACTCTTGTCGAGTTGTTCTTGTCTGGCTTGTGAGTTCATAATCCATGTCCGCCGAGGAAATACCGTTTCGGAAGCAATTAATGACTTCCCTATCAGTGAGGTCTTCCTCTATCTTATCAACCATTTCCTTAAACTTGGTGAAGTAGCTCATGGAGCTTTCATTCTTCGCCTGCACCAAGTTATTCAGATCGGTGACAGTCATCTTCCGAGCTCCTGCAGTCGAGAAGCGATCCAAGAACTTTGTCCTGAAGCATGTCCAAGTATTGATGCTACCGCGGCCGGACCGTTGAACCAAGTTAAGGCCCCGGTGAGTGTGCTTAGGAGGGCTTTGCACATATTGTCGTCCTCGTGGCGACAAAACACATGGTGGCCTCCGGATGTGCTATATGACTCCTTGCGTTGAGTCGACCCCGAATACTTCTCCAGAAGTGGCAACCTGAAAGTAGGAGGAGGTCGACTATCTCTGATTTCTTTGGATAAAGGTCGAAGAGCAAAGTCAATTCGTTCGACCTTTCCAGTCTCCTTTTTCTTCTCCTCCTCCCATTGTTCGAACTTCTTTTTCATCAATAGCCATTCCCTAGCATCGGGTCTTTCATTCTGGAGGGCGCAAAGATTTGACTTCCGGCCTTCACTTCTAGGGGAGTCACCTCGCCTACTCCTTCGTCCCTGTGGGAATTGGTCCTCTACGATCTTCTTGGAGATCTACGCCTGTTACTTCTTTGAGGCGACCTGCGCCTCTCAGCACCAGATGGCGACCTGCGCCTGTTATCTCCATGTGGCGACCTGCGTCTTTCCCCTCCTACAGGCGACCTGCGCCCATTCCTGTCTCTATGAGATCCTGACCTCTGCGTCCTAGCCGGCGAAACCTGTCTGTTTCTATTGGCTACATTAATTGAGTCCTCAAATCGAGATTGAGCCTCCTGCTCCCTGTTTCGCTGAGGCTAGCCCTTAAATCGTTCTTGGGCACATGAACAATAGTGGGAGCTCGACGAACTATCCTGTCCTCACCATTTTGTCCTACACCTTCATTTGGCCTAGCACTCTGATGCTTGTCCATTAGAGACACCCGAGTACGTGCCACTCTTTCGTAGCGCACGTCAGGCTGTTCTGCCTCTTCCATTGGCTATCAAGTCGGCCGAGAATCGAGCTCGCTCCAACATCATCTCCTTCTTGCTCATGGGGTTGGTGGAGGGGCCTGCCCTGTTTCCCACATTCACCTGAGCAGCTGGACGTTTTGGAGGAGGTGGAACTCCTTGCCCATTCATATGCCTTTTCCCTCTTCTAGTGTCAGGCAAACCTCGGCCATCAACAACACTGGTAGAGCGGGTGGCTCTACCATGAGGACGATTCGGTGGGGGAGGAGGCAAGTTCACGTTTCGGCATTTTTGCGTTTGTGTTGTTGTTGTTCACTTCTTCATGCCCCAGCGAAGCCTCGGATACATGTCCTTCAAGTCACCATCGTTGCGAGGTTGATAGAAGTTTTCGAGGTCAAGTTTAAAGCACGATTCCCGGCAATGGAACCAAACGATCTTTGCGAGGAATTGTGCTTATCAATCTTCCTCCACGCGGCAGACCGATCACTGGCTCCTTGACTGAAATCGTAACCCACGACTAGCCGGATGTGTCTCCGGCGAAGACGCCAAGCGCGTGGTGAGTAAGATCACAATTGTATAAAGCTCCAAATGTATTGAATATGGAATTCGAGATAACAAAATGGCGCTTACCTTTCACCGTTTGGTAGTGATGAAGTATTTATAGACAAGAGTGGTGTATTTTTGGGGGAGGCGACATGTGCTCCGAGATTGTAGCGCGGTTACTTGATTGTGGGAACGTGTCTATAACGGCCGATTTGTAGGGATATGGTTATGAGAATTGTTCAACCAGAATACGCCGTAGCCGTGTCAGTCGTCACTTGTTGATTTAGGTCGAGGTCGCCACTCGTGTAATGGTCGACACGACCGGGTTTCTGCAGCATGGTTCGTGACCGAATTGTGATTTGGATCATGAGGTCGGACTAAGTTAGGTCGGGACCTGGTAGGTCGGACCATGGGCTTAGTCGACTGATACAAGAGATGGGCTTTGGGCCTTGTTCTGATTGGGTCAGCCTTATTGAGAATGTGATGGCCAAGGCTGCTTGTGATTGGGCTTTACTTGCTTAGCCCATCTTGACACTTTTGGTATGTTCAATGACTATTTAACATGATTTTTTGTCAGAAATCATTTAAAAGCTCTAAATTCATCAAATTTTGGCACTTTAAACTATAACGTTTTAGAAATTTTATCTCGTTAATTCAATGAAATTTTTATCATAACTTTATCAAAATCTAGCTATTCTTATTCAATTTATAAAATATGAAAGTGTGACAAATTTTTTTTTCGAAACAGATGGATTAAGTATATTTATAACAAAGTACCAATGCGAGAAGGATTTCGAACCCCTTTACTGATGTGCAACGACATTTTTTGACGAACATACAAAAAATGTCGAACATACAAGTTGAATACGAGTCGATTTGAAAGAAAAAACGAACTTAAAATCGGTTCGAGCTCAAGCTTGGGTTCACCTCAAGCCCACTCGAACTCGATATTTTACGAGCCGAGCCGGCTCGTTTCGTTTACGACCCTAGCGACATCCTTACTACTATAGTACTATTGGGATCCAACCTTAGACATGGGACCGTAACTGCCGCTATTGGGATGTAACTGAACGTAACCCCTAAAACGTCAGTAGATCCGTTCTCCTTTTCCCCCAACGCGGTTGGCGCTTCTTTAAGACTCAATGCACTACGCAAAGTGTCTTCCTCCTTCCTCCCGTTATCAACACTGAAAAAGAGCCCCAAATCAAAATCAAATCGAATCCAATCAAACCCTTTCTAGATCAAGATTCAGAAATCGAAGCTGACCAACAACACCATTGCATTTCTCTCGATCCAGTTGTAGTTTTTCTCTAGAAATCCTTACAGATTTCGTGTAAATTTTCTCGGATTATTAGTTGTTCTTGAGCAGGGTGTAATTCGGATTTGATTTGTTTCCCGTTTAAGGGAAGAGGAATTTAATTAGGAAGAGCTGGAGTCGTCACCGGAGATTCAGTCCCTGAAGCCACCCGCCGCCGCGTCCGGAAACGGTCAGATCCGATACCGATCACCGTCGGCAGCTGAGCTGCTGGAGGGACAGGTATTCCAGCCGCCTACAACGGCAGATCAAATCGATAAGATGTTGAAGCGTAATCGGCAGAATCATGAATCACTCTCGGATAAGATTCATCGGTATCGAGGGCTCATTTTGGTTTTATCTATCCCTGTTCTACTGATTTCGTTTGTTTTATTCCTCATGCCTTCCTCAAGTTCTTCCCCCAATACTCTCCCGCGGAAAATCTCTCCCAATCACGTTAAACCTTCTTCTAATTCGTATGCCGTCATCTTCGATGCGGGCAGTTCTGGCAGTAGAGTTCATGTTTTCTGCTTTGATCAACACTTGGATCTTGTTCCTATTGGCAATGAACTTGAGCTTTTTGAGCAGGTAATGGTTTAAATTATTTGACACCTAATTCGTGGATTAAATTTGAAAATCTCCCAATTGTATATTTGTATTGTCATTATGTGTTTTCAAAATGCGAGACTCAAACCGTTGAAAATTACCAAAATCAGACCACTTGTGTGCTTCTTATCTTCGTTGTTTCTTTATTTGCCGGTGCATTGCAACTTACTCCACAATTCCTAAAATTGTGGTATTACATGGGAAAGGAAGTATGCTTCAGAGTCTTTGTGAACGAAAATGCTAGGTTCATATCCCTCGGCAAAACCCATATTTTGGTCACTAAAGAAATCATGTTTTTGCAATGTCCTCATTCAAGTACACGATTTTTGCAATGCCTCGCTCCGTAAACAGAGACGTCAATTTTTTAACGAAAGATGGGCACATGCTATCACGTGACTAACAACCATTATAAACCTAACTTTCCAGATCAAACACAACCACAGACTATCGAAATGGCCACATCATTTCATTTCCATTTCTTCAAAATCATATTAAAAACACCATTTTCTGATGGATTTTCAATGACGGAAAGTTAAGTTTATAACGGTTGTTAGTCACATGATAGCACGTGCCTCTCTGTCGTTAAAAAAATTGACGTCTCCATTTACGGAGTGAGGACATTGCAAGAATCGTGTATTTTAATGAGGACAATGCGAAAAAAATAAACTTCAATGAGGACATTGCAAAAACATGGTTTCTTTATTGACCAAAGATGGATTTTGCCTATCCCTGTTGGTGTTGATGATTCCATCATGTCATTCATTTAATGCTAGTTGCTGGATAGACCCGTCATATCCCAACAAATTATGAGTAATACCTTGATTACGAACAGGAGTGAATAAAAATGTAGTAATGGCTTCATGAAACAATCCCTTGTGCTTGTATCACTGATTTATTTAAATCCAGTGAGCATGGATAGCATCTTGGAAGTAATGAATGAGAAGCATCATTAATTACTCTCTTTTTCCAAAGAAATAGTTCCACCCAAAGAAATAGTTCCATTTCTATATAGTAGCCTATAAACTTCCATCATTATTCAAAAGATTTTTTCTTTTCAAGAACTTGACATTTTTATTGCTTATCACAATAAAAAAAGTTTCCATATTAGTGCAAATTATAGGAAATGCATAGAAGAAAAAGTACAATATTAAAAAGTTTCACTTGTCAAACGATACTATATTTATATGTTGATCGTAACTGAACATTTCTAAAGTTCCCCCCCCCCCCCCCTCACTCATTACCTCTATGGCATCACCACAAAACTCTTCTGTATCAGTTCTTTAAATGCATAATTTCTTGGATGCAATAAATCTCACCTCATGTGTCTAAGACAGTCGTCACCTAATACTGTATTGTGTGCCCATATTTTCATGTGTATATGTGCATGTGTTTAGGCAGATGCATCTACAGATCTACATAATGAGTTATATATTTATAGTTAGTTATTCAACAATCTTGTTTAGAGGGCGAGCCTTGGCGCAACGGTTAAGTTGCTCCTTTGGTGACCATAAGGTCACGGGTTCGAACCTTGGCGAACAGCCTCTTGGCAATTGTCAGGGGAAGGCTCTAGCAAATGGTTCCCTCTCCCAACCCCCGCTTGGCGGGGAGCGCTTGGCGCACCGGGGTTTGCCCTTTATTCAACAATCTTGTTTATTTCTGCATTGAGTTAAAGTGTACCTCTAATGGAACATAGGTTGAAGTAAATAAAATAAGTCCTTTGGTACTATGTGTCTGTCCTTCATAATCTTCTAGTCACTTTTTTGTTTGTAGTTAAAACCAGGTCTGAGTGCATATGCAAATGACTCCAAGGCTGCTGCTTATTCTCTTCAGCCCCTTCTTGAGAAAGCAGAAAATGTGGTTCCAAGAGACATGCGCCAAAGTACACCAGTAAAAGTTGGGGTAAGTGATTTTTGTGGATGCTCCAGTTTCTGTAAGTTGTTGTTGCATGCTTTAAGACCAAAACCTGTTCTTTCTCTCTCTCTCTACACAGGCAACTGCAGGGCTAAGACAACTGGGAGCTGATGCATCTGAGAGAATTTTACAATCAGTAAGCATCACTCAAGTTCATCTTTTTCTTCTGGTGTTTATTCATAATCATGTGTTTACATTTTCTCCTTGAAGGTCAAGGATTATCTGAAGGATAAGAGCATTCTCAAATCCAAGGCTGATTGGGTCACAGTTCTGGATGGCACTCAGGAAGGTGCCTATCAGTGGGTATGTTAACTACTTGCATCCATCGTTGCAGGTTTCATTTTTGTTGTATTCTCTGTATATTGAAATTGAACTATGCTTTGAGAAATAAAATAATATAAAATTGGTTTGCTTCTCCTACCATTTTCATGGAAAATTAGCTGAAAAGCTAGATTTTTAATAATTAATACATCATTTCTATTTCATGTTTATTTGAACTACATTAATAGAAAATCTTCTTAAGGAAAGAGGCAAAGGAAGAGACATTTCAGTTCACACGAGGAAGGGGGAAGAGGATAAGCCATAAATTCCATTAGAAGTAGTTATTCGAAGTAAAAAGTATAGTGTGAAATAAGCTAGTGTACCTGTGTTTTTCTCAAATAATTTGACTTTGTACTCGGAACTACTCAAGAAGTATGCGAGGATTAGTAATTTTAACGAATTATTTAGGATGCCCAGGATGAAGACGATTGTTAGAATTATGCACTTTGGACTCTTGATGAATGCATAGAAGAACTTTTCAAAGCATTTGGACTGATGAAACATTTTGTGTGATCAACCAGCATATGGAAAGTAATATATTATCTAGCTGGGATTCCTTTTTTAGTTAACATATCTTGAGGTTTGGCCACAGCAACTTCAATAATGACACAGAGGAGTGACACTGCCTTCAAGCTTATTCACTTGAAATTATATGGGAAGTGGGAACAAGGGGTATTTTGGTGCCTTAGAACTCTAGCCTAAATAGAGAGAGAGAGATAAATGATTTTGTGGCTTATAGGATTTGTTGGAAAAGGACTCTGGTTATAGTTTCTTGTTACTTACTTAGTTGAGGTCAGACAAACTTCATATTCATTTAGTGTCTCTGTCTTGCCAAGAATTTTCGAAACCTTACTATTTTTAGTTAAAAAAGGTATAAAGAATTGAGGGTTTCAATTGGTGATCTTATTACCAGAGAGTGTTTAGAGAAGGAGATCCGGCAGACAGTAGAATAGATGGCTGGAGATAAGACTCCTAGGAATGATGGCTTTTTTATGACATTTTTTCACCCCTGCTGGGATATTGTGAAAAGATATCGTATGAGGGTGTTTGTGGAGTTTTTTACGAATGATATTATTGAGAGGAACATTAACTATATGTGGCTTTTCTATGTTTTATTTAAAAAATATGTTAGATGATTTGTTGAGTGGTATACTTGTGATGGTTGTACCAACAAGAGTCTCTCTGGGTCCCCTTCTAAACTTCATAAATACTTGTAGACAACACATGAACACATGATCATGATAAAGCTTCTTACAATTAATATAATTTTGTTATAATGTTTATACCATTTGTAATATGTACTTATTATATTTGCTTGACCTTTGAACTCCAGGTGACCATAAATTATCTATTGGGAAAATTAGGTACCAAATACTCCGACACTGTTGGAGTAGTGGACCTTGGAGGTGGATCAGTACAAATGGCTTATGCAATCTCAGAGACAGATGCGGCAAAGGCTCCAAGGGTGTCAAATGGAGAGGACACATATGTGAAGGAAATGTATCTCAAGGGAGTAAAATATTACCTTTACGTTCACAGGTTTCTTTCATTCTCTTAAATGAATTGATGAGTTTTCCATATTGTTGACTGTTGATAAGTATCGTGCAACCCCCATCCTATGCTTGAAGGCAAGGGTGTAATGTCCATGTCGATCGGCATATAAATCCAGAAAAAGTGATGTTTATTTTTTATTTTTTTATACAGTTACTTGCGCTATGGATTATTAGCAGCTCGAGCTGAGATTCTGGGGATTCATAAAGACTCTGACAATCCTTGCATTCCAGCTGGCTATAGTGGTAAGGAGAATTAGTTACATAAGACCTCTAGTTCTGTTGGCGATTATGCTACTCCTTATCTTTCGTGGTATTGCATATCTATTATCCAATAAAATTTTCTATTCTCTTCCTGTTTCTCTTGACTTTTCCTTACACTTATTTCTTCTTTTAAATATCCTATTAGCATTCACAATTTATTTTATTACCATCTCTCCATTTTTTTCATTTTTTTCTCACCTCTTCATTGACGAGTCCATACGACGATTCATGTTAGCCGACTCCAAATGATATTGAGACTAAGGCTTTGTTGTCGTTGTTGAGCTACCTAGTGTTTTTTTCTTTGTATCTGTGATTTTTTTTATTGGCAAAAGACTTATTTCATCAGAACTTTGTGGAAGATAAAGAAGGTACAGGCAGGGTGGGGGATTGCTTGATTAGGAATTGTATTGACCTTCTGGCAAGCTACTGCATTGTAGCCACATGATGCTCTACAGATATAAGTATATACTCAGAAGGGTTTTTTTCCAAAAAAAAAAAGAATAAAGAATAAAAATACAGTCCTTATATTAGATGTGTGTTTGTAGGGGGGGGGGTGGAGACAGAGAGAGAGAGTCATTAATGAACGTATAGGCCTGAATCGCTTGACCCCTTGTTTTTCTAACTTGTACTAAACATACTCCCTCATCCAAAATAGTAGTCCAAGTTTATTTTTTGGTTCATCCCAAAAGGTATTCCAATTTTAAAAGGGACTATAATAATAGTACAATATAAAGGATGGGTAAACAAGTGAAGCAGATAAAATCTTAAAACGCCCGATTTTTCAAAGGAGACCCTCTTATTCATTTATTCTTTGGGGTGAAGAGAGTAAATTTTTGTGTAACTGATAGGGGATCGGTGGATTGTTGGGCTCTGCTTCGTCTTCGAGTGCCCAGTTTTGCTTGTTAGAAGATTTTTTTTAGTGCTCGCTTTTTTGCCACAAAAGCATACGCCTGGTGCAGCAATATTAAGAAAATTTGAGCGGCGTGCTAGATAGGATGCAGAGTAATTAATTGTCTAACGTAATACTCTCTCCTCCCCGGAAAGATAGTCTCACTTTGGTTTTAGTGAAACTCAATTAAACTTTGACAAACAATTGTATGAAAATTTGATTATCTTTGTGAAACTTTAAAGGTTGTTATTGATAGTAATTTTGTAGTGCATCAATATTAAAATTTCATGATGATAACCACACTTTCATAAAATTTTGGTAAAGTGGACCACCAAAATCAAAGTGGGATTATCTTTCCAGGATGGAGGGAGTATCAAGATAATAAGAGAAAATAGGAGCCCTGGAGTTATTACCTATGATTTCTATATCATATTTTGATATATTGCTAGGCGTCTCCAATTCACATATTTTAATAATCATGATCTCAACTTACAGAAATTAACAAAATTTTGCCTTCTGCAACTGTTGTCTGATGAATTTTCTATCCACTTGTACCTAATTGCGCATGGACTAACCAGGGCTTTTTTTTTAGGCTCTTATAAATATGCAGGAACCGAGTTTAAAGTTTCAGCTTCCCCTTCTGGTTCAAACTTGAATAAGTGCAGGGAAGCAGCTAGACAGGCTCTAAAAGTAAATGAATCAACATGCACTCATATGAAATGCACATTTAATGGCGTATGGAATGGCGGAGGGGGTGATGGACAGAAGAATTTGTTTGTGGCCTCATTTTTCTTTGACAGGGCTGCTGAGGTATAAATCACCTTTGGTTTGATGTTCTAAAAATGGAGGAATTCAGAGTTCTCCACTTCTTTGATTGAATTTGCTTGTACACACTCCGTCCCAAAATAAATGTCCATCTTGACTTTTTTGGTCAACTTTGTTGAACTTTGAACAACATTTTATGAAAAATTATCATCATGAAATTCTAAAAATAGTTAATGATACTGTTTCCCTTGGTGTATCAATAACCATTTTTTGAATAACATGACGATAATTAAATTTTCATAACTCTTTGGTAAAAGTTCAACGAAGTTGATTAAAAGTCAAGATGCGACATTTGTTTTAGGACGGAAGGTGTATTTGTTTGTTTGGAGAATCCATACTGATTAATCCTCCCTCCCTACATGTAGGCGGGTTTTGCTGATGCAAGAAAACCTGTTGCCGAAGTTCGTCCAGCTGATTTTGAGGATGCTGCTAAACGTGCTTGTGAAACCAAATTTGAGGATGCCAAATCTATATATCCTCATGTGGAGGCGGAAAACCTGCCGTACTTATGCATGGATCTTGTTTACCAGTTCACTTTGCTTGTAGATGGCTTTGGTAAGTATTTCTTTTGCTTGTAGCATTTGCCACATCTTAATAGGGTTTAGTACGTAACGAACACCACTACTTGACTTCGCTTTGTGTTTTGGTCGATAAAATTATCGTTCCAAATAAGAACTTTTTCTCAAACTGTCTATTAGAGAAAGCGTGTCCCCCAAATGTCTTCCATTGAAAAAATACGTACCAAAATGGTTTTTTTCTTTTCCTTGCTATTGCTAATAGCGAATTTAAAATGCACAAACCCTGAATTCGCTGTTAGCAATAGCAAACTCAAGAAAAAGACACTTTTTGGTACGTCCTTTTTCAACCGAGACATTTCGGGACAAACTCTCCAAAAGTGATAGTTCAAGAAAAAAAATCTTTCAAATGGGGATGCGAAATACATTGAAATTACATATAAAAAGGAGGCGTTTACAAAAAACTACTTTAGAAAGATGGAAATTACAAAAAAAACATATAAGTTCAATTATCAGTTTTTCAAACAAGTGATAATTTCAGTTATCAGTTGTAAACAAGTGATAACTGAAATTATCACTTGTTTGAACAACTAATAACTGAAATTATCACCTGTTTGACCAAAACTGATAAAAAAAAACTAAAAAAAAAGTTTTTTGTAAAAAAATAAAAAAAGTAGTTTTTTGTAATTTCCCATCTTACATGTTTTTTTTTTTTTTTGTAAATGCCATCTTTTTGAGTGAGTTTTTTTGTAATAAACCCTATAAAAAGCTCGTTTGTGATTGGTTCGATCAATTCAAGTTTACAAATATCATCAAACAAGCTTGAACATGCAAAATTCGACTGAACCCACCCCCGACCCGTTTTCACTCACAACAAGTGATTAGGTTTTCATTAATTTGAATTATGTTTCTTGAACAGATTTAGATCCATGGCAACAGATTACACTGGTGAAGAAAGTTAAGTATCAAAATTCATTGGTTGAAGCAGCTTGGCCACTTGGGAGTGCCATTGAAGCTGTATCAGCAAAAGACTAATAATTAGAACAATTGTTTTAGCTATCATTCTTTTTGGGTTTCAGCTCCAAGTTATTAAGTTGGTGATTAATTAAGATTTGGATTAATATTATTAATCAGCAATAATCAGATCTGAGTTGTCTTCCTCTATATGATTAATATGTATCAACTTTAATTAAATGCAGTTGCTTTTATTTTTTGTTTTTTTATCATTTATTTATAGTGATTATATATTTTTTCACAAGGTTAGGTTTTCACAGAACTATATCTTGTGAGGGGTCTCTGTTTCGAAATAAACGTTGCATATAATCAACTAAGTTGAATTTTTGAGTATATTTATATTATTCTGAAAATGATTATTGATATATCAATAGAAACACTATTGATAATTATTTTAAATTTTTATAAAGATAAATAATTTTGCATTAAATAAATGTTGGTTAAAGTTCAATTTAGCTGATTATATGCATCATTTATTTTGGAAGCAAAATTGGTTCCCAAAATTGTACTCCCTTCATCCATTCAAAAAGACATTAAATTGATATTACAAGAAAATTAAGGAAAGTGTATAGTAAAGGAAGTGTAATAAGTATAAAAAGTGAGGTAAAAAAGAAAATGTGGGGTAGGGAATAATAAGAGCATCCACTGAGTATAAAAAGTGAGGTAGGAAAGAGAACGTGGGATAGTAATAATAAGAGCATCCACTAAGGGGGCGTTTGGTTCGTCGGAAACGGAGGGAATGGAATGGAGAATTCCGTTGACTTTATTCCTTCGCCCCATTTGGTTCGTTGGAATGAGAGATTTTTCATTCCCGACGGAATGAAATTTCATTCTTTGGAATGGATTTCATTCCTTCCATATATGGAAGGAATGATGAATTCCTTCGGGAATGAAAAAAATTTTTTTTTTTACCAAAATACCCCCAAACCCAAACCACCCCTACCCCCACCCCCACAATTTTTTTTTTCTGCCTACCCCCCCATCCAGCCCTGCCCTACCCCCCACCCCCACCCCCACGAATTTTTTTTTCTGCCTACACCCCCCCCATCCAGCCCTACCCTAACCCCCCACCCCACCCCACGCCCACAAATTTATTTTTTTTCTGCCTACCCCCCATCCAGCCTCGCCGCCCGCTCCCCACCCCCACCTAAAAAAATTATTTTTTACTCATTTTGCATACCCCCTACCTATCCCACCCCCACCCCCACCCCCCACGAAAAAATATATTTTTTACTCATTTTGCATACCCCTACCTACCTCCCCCACCCCCTCCAAAAAAAATATTTTTTTTTAAAAAAAAGGTAAATTGGTCATTTTATATGCTTTCATTCCATTCCTATAATTTGTATTTTCAAATCAAACATGATTTGCCAAGGAATTGAATGACAATTTCATTTCATTCCGTGCCAACCAAACGAAGGGGTTTGACCAGTTTTTTTCCATTCCAATTCCTTAAGGAATTCAATTCCATTGACCATTCTATTCCTTCACTTTTTTTCCACCGAACCAAACGGCCCCTAAGTATAAAAAGTGAGGTGAGAAAGAGAATGTGAGGTAGGGAATAATAAGAGCATCCACAATGGTAGGTTTTTGGGATCTTCTTATTTTTATAAAAAAGCTCTAAATATGTTTTTGCCATTGTGGAGTTTTTAAAAAAGCTCATTGCTAAAAAGCAATTCCTTCCGCATAGAGCTTTCTCTAGGAGCTCTTTCCATAAATTTTCAGCATTTTCCAACGTTGGTCATTAAATATCAAACATTAATTCATTTTTTATTTTCCTTTTATTTTAGACAAAATATTACCGTTGTGCTTCTGCTTCCTATTTTCTATTTCCTTTTCAAATTCATATTGCAACGAATGAACGCTGCAATTTATGTATACATTAACATTTAAAATTTGACTCTTGGCTTTTGGCTTTCTTCATTTTATATAATTCAAATGTTTATATATAGAAACATTAAGCATTTCAATAACATTAACATTATCATCATCTCCACAATCTCCACAACAAAGAACCTTTTCCATTCATTCTAAATGTCTCAATCGACAAATTTCTCTGAAAAGAGTAGAAATTCGTGAATTCTGGATTAATGAATTCAAAGATGATATTGAAGATGAAGATGAGATTATAATGGTCCATATTTTTAAGCAATCCCAAAATCATCTTGAAGAAGTGCATAATTCATCCTATAAAATGCATCGGAGAAGGCATTTTAATCGAGATTGTGTAGCAGGACATGTGTTGCTTTTTAAAGATTACTTCTCCCATGAGCTGGTATATCATAGTGACATATTTCGTCGACGATTTTGTATGCAAAGAGAGTTATTTCTTCGTATAGTTAGTGTGCTCGAATATCATTACCAATATTTTCAACAAAAGGTTGATGCACCGGAAAAAATAGGCCTATCGTTGCTTCAGAAGTGCACAACGGCTATTCGTCAATTGGCATATGGAGCCCCGACTGATCATTGCGATGAGTATTTGTGAGTTGCTGAAACAACTGCCATCGAGTGCTTGCACAAATTTTGTCGAGGAGTGATGGAATGCTTTGGTGAACAATACTTGAGAAGGCCAAATGGTAACGACATTCAACGCTTGCTTGAAATGCATAAGAAAAAACACGGCTTTCCTGGCATGTTGGGTAGTCTTGATTGTATGTATTGGGAGTGGAAGAATTGTCCCGTTGCGTGGAAAGGTCAATTCACTCGAGTCGATCATGGGGTCCCGGCAATTATACTTGTAGAGTCGCGTCTGAAATCTTATGGATATGACATGTTTTTTTTTGGGATTGCAGGATCGCGTAATGATATCAATGAGCTAAATGAATCAAATTTATTTAACGATGTCTTGCGTGGGTATGCACCAAAAGTTAACTTCACAGTTAATGGAAAACAATATACAAAAGGATACTATCTAACAGATGACACCTATCTCGAATGGGCCATTTTTGTCAATAGCTTTCCTTGCCCGCAAGATCCAAAGAGAAAGATGTTCAAGAAACGACAAGAGGGTGCGACAAAAGATGTCGAGCGAGCATTTGGGGTGCTCTAATCTCGTTGGTCTATAATTAAAATATCAGCACGATTCCGGTACAGAACAATTAAGAGATATTACGCATTCATGTATAATTTTGCACAGTATGATTGTTGAAGATTAGGGTGATGCATTGGTGAATTGGATTGATAATGAAGTAGAATATCCAAAACAAGTATTTCAAGATTCTAACCATGAGTTCCAAGAATATTTTTAAGAAATTCTCAAATACAGTATGTTCTAACCAAATGCATCATCAACTCCGAGCCGATTTAGTTGAGCACATTTGGGCACATTCCAATCACAATATGTGAAAATGTTACTATTTCTAGATTTAAGCATTTCAATATTTTATTTTATTTCATGTTATATTTTATTAATTATTGCAGTATTTAGTTTTCTAATTATAAAATTTTAAGTATTATATATATATATATATATATATATATATATATATATATATATATATATATATATATATACTCCTCCGTTAAAGCTAAGGTTGTAACATTTTGCCATTTTCGACATTTCACTTAAGTTGCAACATTACCCAAAAAGGAAACTTTTTATTATTTTTATAATTCTCCACTCATTCTCTCTCTTCCTCACAACCACTCATTATTCTCCACTCATTCTCTCTCTTCCTCACAACCACTCATTATTCCCATTTCTTAATTTACGTGCTTCAACCTTCATGTAACAACCTTACTGAAACGGAGGGAGTATATATATATATATATATAAGTACATGTCCATGTTCAAGGACATGGATTTTTTTTTTAATTTAATTTTTTTAAGGGCAAAATGGAAAAGAGACAAATGTATGAGGGCAAAATGGAAAAAAATCCATTTGGAACTATTCATTCAACTGTTCACCCATTCTCTCATTTATACTATACGTTTTTTTTATTAAGCCCGTGTCCGTGGACACGTTTTTTTTTTTTTTTAATAATTTAAAAAAAAAATTTAAGGGCAAAATGGGAAAGGGACAAAATAGTGAGGGCAAAATGGGAAATTCGCCCCTTGAAACTGTTCATAGAACTGTTCATAGGGGAGGCCTCATTTATACTATCTACTCCCTCCGTCCCATTAATAACTTCACCTTTTGTCATTTTGGGTGTCCCATTTAAAGTTTCACCTTTTCTTTTTTGGCAAAGAATCTTTACTATTTTCTCCACTCATTCTCTCTCCTATTTCACTATTATACTCACAACACTTTTCAAATTTACTATTTCCTCCACTCATTCTCTCTCCTATTTTACTATTACATTCACAACATTTTCTCTACCCTTAATTTGCGTGTCGAAACCAAAATGATGAACTAAATATTGGGACGGAGGGAGTATATATATATATATATATATATATATATATATAAAAGTGAAATCTATAGAAAATAATAGATAAAACTTTAATGTTGGATGTAGGGACCATAAAAAAGTTGGTGAAAAAGTTTTACCATTGTAGAAAAAGCTTTGAGTTTTATTAGTTGACTAGGAGATAATGTGGCATATTGGGGTTATGAAAAAGCTATTTTAAAGAGTTATATCATTGTGGATGCTCTAAAGTGAATAGTTATTATGAGTATAACAAATGAGTCATATGAATAAAGAAGTATTAAAAAGTTTTCATTTTGAGAGAGTGCATTTTTAAATGGGAGACCGAAAATTGAAATTTATGCCTTTTCAATTGAGACGGGGGAAGTATATTTTTGCGGCCTAATTTTCCGTATTTTACATTAATTTTTTGTTGGCAAAAACTATATTTCAGTCACTAAAATTTAGCTTTTTTCAAACTGTTCTCACCGAACTAATATTTTTCAATATGTTCTCATTAAACTACTTTTCAAGTTGTGCTCACTTTTTTGACAAATTTGCTAAAAGCCTAAAGAAATTTAGCCACATAACTAATGTTTATTAAGTTTTTTCAACCAATATGTTAACGTTGTTGACATATATGATAAAGACTACAAATTAATTAATGTAAAATGTCATAAACACATAGTTTATAAAAAATATTACAAATTAATTTCCCAAAAAAAGCATTTACCCTTGATTGTATTTAACGAAATTAGTCATGTGAGGGGTCATGTGCTTCAATTTCGTTAGATTTTTTAGCGAATTTGTTGGCACAGTGAGCACATTTTGAAAAATGTGAAAGTTCAGTGAGAACATTTTGAAAAATAATAGTTCAATGAGAATATTTGAAAAAAAACTAAAATCAGTTATTAAAATATGGTTTTTGCCCTTTTTTTTTTTTTACTAAAATATTCGTTTATAATTATGAATGGCATAATAGTCTTTTGATCCGTTATTCTTCAAGAGGCCACCCGTTTGAAAGAAAATGGACCACTAAGCAATCCGACCCGACCCGATACGACGCTGCATTAGCCACAATAGCCCACTCCACACCTTATCCTTTCTAGACAACAACACTCCATAGCTCTGCAACAATGGCGTCCGTTTCGCTATCCTTCACCCACGGCGGTTGCTCTAATTCGAACTCGCAGCTTGGACTTCGCCCCCAACGGCTGTCAATTCGACCTCGACACCAGCCTTTGATCGTTGAAGCCAAAGCGAAAAGTAGCGGAGAGAACAGAACTTTCCGCCATGTTCGTCTTCGGAAGAAGGTAACTCAGTCCATTATCCTCTTCTCAATTTTTCCAATATGGCCCTCCAAACAGCTATAATTGAAGTGATGTTCTTATTCTTCATGTGAAAGATTGTGGCGGGAAAATCTGCATCCACCTTCATTGTAAACCACATTTTTGAGGGAAATTGCAAATCCGGTTCAATTAGTTTGAATTTGTTTCCATTTAATCAACCTGCGTATTTTTCTGATAGGTTAATCAACCTGCGTATTTTGAAGTTCTGAAACAGTGGCTTAATTGTTCTGCTGGGAAAAACTAAGCTAAACCTATGAATTTAGCTGGATTAGGTTAAAATTGGCGGGTCCGGGATTAAAAAATTCCCATCAGAAATGTGTATCACTATACCATGAGCTTCCTTCAGAACAGTATTGTAGAACAAGCCATTATTTCCCTGATTATTCAAATCTTCCACATCATTAGCCACTAGGGGGGGTATCCCTTTTTCTTGTTACAGACCTCGTAAATAGTTCTCTTTCGTGTCGTAAAATGAGTGTCGACTTTCCAGTAAAGTTATTCAACTCACTATTGTCAAAAAATCTATTTTTCACTTGTTGTGATGTAATGTCATTATAAAATGTATAAGCATAAACGGAGAATGCTACTACCTTAACCTTCATTCCAAATTTCCAATAAAAGAGTAACATTTGACTTATAATGCAAATTATGAAAATGGTTTGAAAATGTACTATTTTTCTTAATTCCGCTCAAAACATTTGATTTCAAACTAGGCGGGAAATAAATGTTAGTTTAGTCAGTTTATGTTTGAACATTTGCCTTGAAGGGAGATGTTACTCTTTAATGGGATGACCAAAAAAGGAAAACACACCTCTTCTAGATGGAGGGAGTACATAAACTGCTTAAAAGTCAACTGTGCCTTAATTTTCTTGTGGTGATGATTCTTTGAGCACTAATAATCAGGTTGATAGGCCTTAAGTTTCTATCCTTGATGGTTCTGTCCTTTATGTGAAGAAGATCTATAAGGATTTGATACTCCAACCATAAGCCCATCAACATCTAACTCAGAAGTAACCCTGATCACCACAACCTTGAGAACCTCCCGGCATAAGAAAAATCCATCTTGATTTTAACACATAACTGCTTAACAGTTACCTATGCTTGTGGCAAGTGTAATGAGGGAAAGTTGAACTATTATGGCACCCTTCATCATGTTGGGATAGAGTACCAACCGGGACTGTTTTTTCGGAGCATTCTGAGGCGGGCGCCTAGGGATGGCGAGGCGGGCGCCTCGCGTCCAGTTGTTTTGGCGTTGGCGAATGTGCTTGAGGCGGGCGCATGGTTCCTGCTCTGGCGGGCGCCTCAAACTCCGAAGGTAAGGCATGATTTGAAGAACTACCAGGCGGCCGCATGACTTGCCTTGAGGCGCACGCCTTAAGGCCAGCCGAGGGAAACCTGTTTCACGGGCTTTCGGGTTACTGGGCTTAGGTTTTTCCATCTAGGGTTTGGTTGATATTTCCGGTGCATATTTAAGTAAAGTTCCGTATCTTTTCTCATTGTAACATTATACAAACACAATATAGTGCAAGATCCTGGCTTGGTAGTGCCCCCAGACGTAGCCAAACATATTGATGAACTGGGTAAACAATTTCTGTGTCTTTTTCGTGCTTTGATTTCTTGTGCTTTGTTTGTGTGCTATTATTATTCTTGTGGTTTGCTTGGGCTGTGGAGGGCAATATTCACAACAACTGGTATTAGAGCTCTTGATTTTGAGATCAGGGTTTAATCGTTAGATTGGTTTATCGAGCGATTGGGTGTTGTCAAGCAATCAAGAACGGATATGGGGCTTATATATGCGGTTGATCTCTAGGTGGGAGATTGTTGGGATAGAGGACCAACCGGGATTGTTTTTTCGGAGCATTCTGAGGCGGGCGCCTGGGGATGGCGAGGCGGGCGCCTCGCGTCCAGTTGTTTTGGCGTTGGCGAATGTGCTTGAGGCGGGCGCATGGTTCCTGCTCTGGCGGGCGCCTCAAACTCCGAAGGTAAGACATGATTTGAAGAACTACCAGGCGGCCGCATGACTTGCCTTGAGGCGCACGCCTCAAGGCCAGCCGAGGGAAACCTGTTTCACGGGCTTTCGGGTTACTGGGCTTAGGTTTTTCCATCTAGGGTTTGGTTGATATTTCCGGTGCATATTTTAAGTAAAGTTCCGTCTCTTTTCTCATTGTAACATTATACAAACACAATATAGTGCAAGATCCTGGCTTGGTAGTGCCCCCAGACGTAGCCAAACATATTGGTGAACTGGGTAAACAATTTATGTGTCTTTTTCGTGCTTTGATTTCTTGTGCTTTGTTTGTGTGCTATTATTATTCTTGTGGTTTGCTTGGGCTGTGGAGGGCAATATTCACAACACATCATAGAGCAAGAAGAAGGTTAATTGCCAGGAGAATAAGATATAGCTTAAAGTTGCATTGTTTGAGAATATTCACCTTTCACGAGGATGGTTGTGTTATAGCTTCATGGTTAGTAATCCTCCTGGTTCAAGTTATGATTGGTAAATGTTGTGCCATCTTTTGCTGAGGGAAATAGTTGGAGTCCTTGTTCTACTGTAGATGGTGACTATTTATTTAAGACCTCATTAGTGTCTTATGATAGCCCTAAGATGGTTAGACTTATCATCCTTAAATCTCCTTACTATCAAGTGAACTTGGGATCTATTTAAAAAAGTTCAATTGCTATTAGTCACTTTGTTGTGTGCATGAGGGAAAGCAGAAAGTTTATACTCTTTGGAGTTCATACTCACTAGTAGAAATAAGCCAGCAGTTAGCTTGTTTTTAGCTTGCTTCCATTTCTAAATCAACCAGTTTTCAGTGTTAATTGTTAAAAGCTGTTATGTAATTTTGGTTGGCTATTTTAGGGATACTTCGCAAACTTGAAAATGTCTTTTGAAGATGTAGTTGTACTTCCTTCTACCTTCATGAAATTGTACTGTAATTGTTCCCTCTTTTAGAAATTTGGGTCATTTTCTGGGACGGATGAAAACGACAGCTCTTTTTTAGGAATTGAGACAGGGAGTAGAATTTCTTTTATTTTCCAGTTCAGTGTTTAGCTGTTTTATGATTGTTCTCCTCCTGCTTTATTTTGGGAAAGCATAGAAAGAAAGAAGGAAAATCTCTGTTTGATCAGCTCATTTGGTTTAAAGTAAATTAGTCACCATCAGAGTTAAGGTTTTGCTATAAAAAACGTTGAGTAGGGAATCAAGGATCCAAGATGGCACTTGGTGTATAACATTAGGGACAATGTGTAATCATCCGTGTTTGTGTTTGTGTTTGTGTTTGTGTTTGTGTACATGTAAGTGTAGTGTATGTGTATGTCTGTGCACGTGTACATGTATGTGTATGTGCATGGGGGGAGGCATTAGTAAGGGTACATGGCGTCTACCACCCATTAAATACATTTCTTCTCAAAGCCACTCTTTTTCTCTACTCTTTTCTACTTCTCTATAGTAGAAATTTCCATCACCTTCCTCAGAAACATTCAAATATATTCACCCAACTTGGATAAATGTTCTCAGATCAAATACTGGACTCATTGCTTTTTTTTTTTCTCTCCGCATCACTACTGAGTTCTGACTTGGGAAAAAAAATAGACGGACTTGGGCACAAAATTGATATACAATCCTTACATGTGTGCTTATTCTGCACTCTGCAGGCAGTTCTATGAAGTCATTAATAAAATTATCATCGCATGGACTTGAAGTTTCCTTTTCTGTACTTGTATACCACTAATATTGTGAATTATGTTAATGAACCATCCTCCATCTAACCACCACTTGTATAATTCTTGGTTATTAATGGCCAGTTTTGATGCCTTGTGGGTTTATTCTGCTCTTACTTATTTTTCTTCCAGCTTGAAGGGACACCAGAAAGACCAAGATTATGCGTCTTTCGCTCCAACAAGCACCTCTATGTTCAGGTGATTGATGACACTAAAATGCATACTCTTGCATCTGCATCGACAAAGCAGAAATCTATGTCAGAGGAGTTCGACTTCAGCTCTGGCCCCACTATTGTAAGTAAACAATCAATCAGCAGTTCGTATTATCATTGAGTTGTCTGAGAATCATGCTTGATTTGTTTTATATTCACCGTTTGACAACTGTTGGGACTACTTTTCTGGGTGAATGGGAACTACTGCTATTGTTAGTTGGTGAGGTCTTTTTTGCCTTACAAATTGAAGAGGCTAACATTTTTGCGTCTATAACTTCCTTTTGTCTTCATCACTTGGAAATGAGTTGTATTAAAATCTTTGGTTTCCTTTGGGATGGATTAATGGTGCTAGGTATTTTGATTATTTTGAATGCTAATTAAAGAAACTCAAAAAAAAAAAAAATTAAAAAAAATGAAAACAATTGTTGCTACCCAGGATCGAACTGGGGACCTTTTGCGTGTAAAGCAAACGTGATAACCACTACACCATAGCAACTTCTTGTTGCTTATATTAATTCCAAAAGCATTTGATCACCTTATCTACTTTCATGAAAGATACTACTAGGTATTTTGAATGATCTTCCCCTTAAAGTGGCGACGGTGGTTTGTTCTTTTCATTTCACTAGCTTAAGGTTATTGCAACTTTTCTTCCCGATGAATTTTTATGGCAATTTTAGGAAGGGAATATAAGGGTTCAGAAATTAGTTATTTGATCTTCTAATGCTTTTGGTGTCAGGATACCGCAAAGAAAATTGGGGAGCTTATTGCTAAGTCGTGTATTGAGAAAGGAATAACCTCGGTAGCCTTTGATAGAGGAGGATATTCTTACCATGGACGGATTGAAGCCCTTGCTGCTGCTGCCCGGGAACATGGTCTTCAGTTTTAGCAACTTGGTCCTCATTGTTCTTTTGAGTTCTCTCAATTTTATTTTCATTTGTTAATTTTTCTTGATGAAGGATGCAAGAACACATCAATTGTCAGTTTGAAGGTGTAAAATCTTGAAAGATTTCACTTTTACTTCTCCGGTTTGAGGAAATTCTAGGAGTTCAATGATCAAAAGGTCTTTCTTTTCAAAATGAGCACATTTATGATGTGTGATAATAGATCAGTTGGTACTCGACGACTGAACAACAATACCAAATTTCCTAAAATATACTCCCTCTGTGTCGGGTCAATGAACACCAAAAAATTGGGCACAATAACTAAGAAAAAGTACTATTCCCTCCACTCTTTCTCTCTCATACATTATTTTAATACTCACAACACCATTATAATTTACTATTCCCTTCACTCATTCTCTCTCCTATTTTATTATTACACTCACAACATTTTTTTCATTTTGAGCAATCTCCAATCACGTGAGACGACCCAAAAAGGAAATAAGCCTTCATTCACCCGACACGGAGGGAGTATTCCACTGCCATAATAGCACAATATTCGTTGGGATTAGAGCAAAAAATAGCACATTTCTGATGTGTAATAATAGGCCATAATAGCACAATGTTCGTTGGGATTAGAGCAAAAAATAGCACATTTCTGATGTGTAATAATAGGCCATAATAGCACAATGTTCATTGGGATTAGAGCAAAAAATAGCACATTTCTGATGTGTGATAATAAATCAGTTGGTACTAGTCAACTTAACATCAATACCAAATTCCCTAAAATATATTCCACTGCCATAATAGCACAATGTTCGTTGGAATTAGAGCCAAAAATAACACATTTCTGATGTGTGATCATAGATAGATCAGTTGGTACTCGTCGACTTAACAACAATATATTTTATTATCACCTCTCTTTTTATTTTAAGTCAATTCCATTTATTTAAAAGCCAGCCGAAAACATATCAAAACGGTCACTCCCATAATCAAAGCTCATCTTTGGCCACAGTCGTAAGTGACGCCTTAGAGGAACCTTGCAATTCATCAGACACGGCCACGGGTATAACCTTCGGACCCTTCACTCGCTCCGGCGACAACTTCCCAACCCAAACCCTAAGTACTCCGTTCTCCAGCTTCGCATTTACCGACTCCAAATCAACATCTTCCGGCAGACGAAACTGCCTGAAAAACTTTCCCCCATACGATCGCTCAGAGCAGTGCCAGTTCACTTTATTCGCCGCCGCCTCCTCCTCCTCTTCACGATCAGATCTCTCTCCGGTGACACGCAGCTCTCGATTCTCTTCAATGGCTTCAATCTTGAGCTCGTTTTTTCTGAATCCAGGCACGTCGAGGGTGATAATATGACACTGGGGGGTTTCTTTCCAGTCTACCCTCGCCGGCGAGGTCATTACCTCGTCTCTTTGTAGGCCGAGTGGGAGATGTTCGAGTACTTCAAACGGGTCGGGTAACTGGTTTAACAAAAGGAGGTCATCCAGAGGGTGGGATAGTGGGAAAAGCGATCCATTTACAGTGGGTTTATTTAAGAAGAAGAACAAGATGATGAAGAACAATGATGGTCGTGAAGGAAACGCCATTTTTTGCTTCTGCTTTCTGATGGTTGTTTGTTATGCAGTAGTATATAAGTGGTGAGGTGTGCGTTAGTTAGGGTGGATCATGAAAGTTCTAGCTTCTATTTGTGAATGCAGGTTCCAGATGTTCCGAGATTAGATTTTTTATTTTTATTTTTATTATTATGTTGGTCCAAAAGTTAATAGGACTCCCTTTATCCCGAAAAATTCGAGTCCTTGCTCGAGTTAACTCACTCAAAAGCCCGAAACTCACGGGTATGGATCCTGTCCATTCCTCCTCATCACTCACCGATATGATCATGGTCGATAGAATTATCAAGCATGAGCTTGATCTCATGCAGGGTCCTTATCTTCAGCTCGTCTAGAGACTTGGGGACCTAAAAGTCAATGAGTTCGTATAGTCGTCAAGACCGAGCAAGGTTCTCCCTTTCCGAGCAGAATTCTATTCGAGCAATTCTATTTCTATAAAGATTCTAGTTTTTTCTCATGATCTAATTTTAGCTAAGATTCACTTTTCTAATACAATTCTACCACGAAATTCATAATGTTGAGAATTACTCCACCGCCTACTTATAAATAACAAGTTTCAACATCAAAATCAGGTTGATTCTATTCTCTAATAACTTGTCCATTAGTTTGATTATTATTTTTTCTCTAAAGGTACTTACTCTCACGTCAAAAGGGTTTTCTCTGGTGAAGCCCCAACTTAGTTTACAAGTTTGTTCATCTTTTCAGGTTTGGTGCAAGGCAAAATTCAGGATCCGATCCGTTGATTATGGCTAGATTGATTTGAATACAATTTTGGCTTGATCAATCCCAAAATAAAATGAATGTTAAAATAAATTTCAAATATGTTTTTGATTAAAATCAAATTTAATTTTATATTGGACATTCATTTTAATTTCGGGGAGTAGTATTTAAAGGTTCATGGATTTACCACAATCCCTCAAACTTACCAATTTCACCTTCTAGGACAAATGATATTTCATCTAATCATATAGTCCCTGACTTAATGAGTCCACCCTCCCATTATTTTATTAAGTCCACCCTTCCATCATTTTACTAAGTCCACCATCCTTATTAGTTTACTTTCTCTCCAACCACCATCATCTTAGGCCACCCCTTCTCATCTTCTCTGATCAACAACTCCGACAACCACCAATTCTGATGACTAACTTCGGCAACCATCAACTCCGACGGTTTTTTTTACTCCGGCGACCTTTTCGACGACCAAACAAATGAGAACTTATAAGTAAGTTCTCGGTTGTCAACTAAACTACTAAGAACACGATCGATTCCAGCGATCACCAACTCCGGCGATCACCAACTCTGGCGACCAAACTACTGAGAACCTATCAGTAAGTTCTTAGTTGTCAACTAAACTACTAAGAACACGATCAACTCCGACAACCAAACAACTGAGAACTTTTCAGTAAATTCTCAGTTGTCAATTAAACTAATAAGAACACGATCAACTCCCGTGACCACCAACTTCGGTGACCAAACAACTGAGAACTTATAAGTAATTTCTCAGTTGTCAACTAAACTACTAAGAACACGATCAACTCCGATGACCACCAACTCCGGCGACCAAATAACTGAGAACTTATCAGTAAGTTCTCAGTTGTCAATTAAACTAATAAGACCACGATCAACTTCGGAGACCACCAACTTCGGTGACCAAACAATTCAGAACTTGTCAGTAAGTTATCAATTTTCAACTACAAAAAACACGATCAGCTCCTGCGAACCTACTGATAAATTCACATCTAATAATAACTTATGGGTAATAGTATTCGCTATGTCTCATAATAACTGTCACACTTTCATTTTTATTCCGTCTTAAAATAAATTCACATTTACAAATAAAAAAATAGAGTTAGTTCGTAATTTTACCAACGTACAACAACTAATGTACATTTCTTAAAATGTTAACAAGAAGAGAAGAAATGGTGGATTTTCACACAAACAAAATATATATATAAAAAAAAACCATACCAGAATGTTTTAATGATCCTCACTCATCTTGATCATACGTTTGTTGCGCTCTTGGATCATCGCAGTCAACTACCCCAGCTCTCCCTCCAGGTCGACCAGGGCTTCATCCCTTTCCTTCTCCGCATTGAAGTGAGCGGCCTGAAGAGCTCGACAGCGGGAATCAGAATCCACCAGCTTCTCCCTCAGCTTAGCGGCCTCCCTAGCCTTTCTGGAATACTTGGTAGAGGTTATCTGTTCTTTCTCAATAGCAGCTCTCCAACTGCTTTTGGCTTGCTCAATAAGGGCCAGAGACTGCATAAAAAAAGTGGTCAGTACAACAGACATCAAAAAAAAGCGACCAAGAATATAACGACCAAACGTAAAAGAGAAAATATGAAAAGCACAAGTGTTACCTCGGAATGAAGGAGGCCCGATCTTTCACTAAACTCTTCGGGAGTGAACCCCTCCTCAGCAAATTGGGCTAACAGATCCCTATCTGCCGCCCTTCTCACCATAGCTTGCCCCAATCCCAGGTCGGGATAATGGTGGCTCAAGCTATTGACCCCCGTGAGGGGAGGGACATCACTCAGCCTCTCCACCAAGGCTTGCACTTCATCAGTGCTTCTGAGTTGGGGAGCTTGGGGTGGAGGTTGGCTGGAGGCAGAGCACGCTGCCCTGGAGGTACCAGCTTCATCAACGCTTTGGTCGATGCGCGACCTTTTTCGCAGACGGTTGAGAGGAAGGGTATCCTAGGCATCTTATTGCTCGACCTCGTTGAGCTCCAAGTCAACTATATTCTGGGGATCTGCCCCAGTTGGTTCATGTCGAGGATCGGATCCCCACGCCAACTCGGTCGAAGTGTCGACCTCCCCCTCGGCCCCTCTTACTTGGACCTCAGGGGCATGCTCGATGGGCTCTACAGGCCCAGATCCATCTATGGAGACCATCCCCACACCGGCCTTGGGGAGAAATCTATTTCAGCCTCCTTCTCCCGGCTGGCACGTACGTTGGCAGGACCATTAGATTTCTTGTTCCTCCTCCTATCACCCAAGTCAACAATATGGTTCATGTTGCACTCTAGAATCCAATAATCTTCCTCTTTCATGTGAGGAGTATCAGCCTCAGGCAAAGTGAACTCCCATCTCTTCCTACTCTCTACGAGTATCATGTGAGAATTCCACCCAGAGACTTTATCGGGCGAATTGGTAAATAGTTTGGGGGCCTTGGCTTTGGTCGGGGTGCTAATCCCAAAAGTTTTCTCATTCTGCACCACCTTAAAGAATTTCCTAAAAACGTGCATGCAAGGTTCATACCCAACAAACCTGCAAACCATGTCAAAGCACACTAGCACCCTAACAGTGTTGGCGCCCAACTGCATAGGGACAACGGCCATACACTCGAGGAATTTGGAGATAAAGGGATCAAGGGATAGACATAGGCCGACCTCAAATTGACCGTAGAAGAAGGCTACCCTTGCCGGATTTAGACCCCAATGCATCCAAGATTGGGCTTTCCTTTGGCCATCAGTGAAGTGGGTTAGGTGGAAGTCCTCCCTAGGAACCTCGAAGAAGTCGTGCAAAATCTTGATACGTGACTCAACATTCTTCCTCCCTATCGCAGGCTTGGGGGCCACGTATCCCCTCTCATTGCGGCCTGGAACGACCGTCGAGCAGAAAGCATTCACTATGTTGCATGAGGAGGAGCTCGTTGAAGTAGAGGTTGCAGATTGTTGTTAAGTTACCATATCTACAGAAGACACAGAAACAGGGAAATCGGTCCTAGTCGAAGTATGTTCCGAACTACCAATGGGCGACCTAGATTCCCCTCAGAATTCTAACCTTTCTCTAGGGAAGGGGGGTTTATTAGATTTGATATAGAAAATGATAAGATGGTCGATCAATTTGTTGAAGAGACGGAAGCGGACAATCCGTGGATCATCCACTTCCAAGTCTCCCATACTCTCTCCAGCTGGGAACCCTACCTCACCATAATACAGCCACCATCATTTTAGAATGATTATGCACTCCTCTCTAGTCATCTCCTTCCATGGGCCCTCTAGACGTTTATAAATCCTAAGGTTTTGAGAGTTGTATCTATATCTAACACCTAAATCCCAGCCAAAGGTCCTAGCCATGGCGGATTTAATGGATAAACTTAAAATTAAACCTAAATACAGGGGAATTGAGGGGTACCTTGATTAGTTTGGTGAAGAAGAGATTCAAGGATGAACGAAAAGCTCGATTACGCCAGAAAATCAACTGCCTTGGTTTTGTTCTTGTTGGGTGTTTAAGAAATTAGGGATTGTAAAGTTTGGAAAGGAAAAGGATTTTCCTTTTATACGCCTCCAAAACCTTACCTGAATTGAAAAGGGTAGGGGACACAACGGTTTATTCCATCAGTTATTTCCCAGCAGCGGTTCCCAAGACGGATGTCCAATCGCCAAAACCGTACCATTAATGCGGAAAGTGTGCCGCATTAAACAGCTGTCCAACCATCAAAAGTCAATGGTCGAGATCGACCTACATCTTCACTCAGTCGACCATCCAACGAGAGAGCCATGTAAATCTTCGCAAATTTTTCATAATTTCCTGGTCGACAAAGTCAACTCAGAAAGTTGGGGGCCACTGAACGGAATAAAAGTGATAGGCCAGGCCCATCAGGTGAAGCCCAACCTTTCAAACGTCATTAAGGCCCTCCTGTCAAATGGGTCGATCCAATTACTACAGCGTCAATGGCCCAACATAGATCAGTCGACCTAGCTCATTGTCCGACCATCCTTGGTCCCGACCTAGCTTCGTCCGACATTCGATCACCTACTTACACAATTCATATCAGGTCAAGTCACAAAGTCAGATCGCCCTTGATCATTCAAGCGGTCTCGACCTACCAACACGTGCGTCTTCCCACATCGTCATTTGTAACCACCTCCTACATTCTCGGAGACAGTTACGCCAATAACATCTCCATAATTTTAGGGATTCAATACGATCCTACATCACCACTATCAATACCTAAAAACATCCAACGTTCAAGGGTAATGTCTTCTTAGTCTTCTTAATATTACATTGTTCAATACAGTTTATCACAAGCTTAATACACGTTATCTCATATCACGTCGGAGGGTCTTAGCCGGAGACTACCTCGACAAGTCGTTTGTTCGTGGTTTCAGGTCACATTAGCTGGAGATCAATCTAATTGCTAGACAAATGCTGATCTGGATCGTTTCCTGCGTCATCACACATCTATCTAGAAGATCATCATATACGTCATGCGCCATCTAATAATCCACATGTTATAGACGTCATGCGCTATCTGATAGTACATTTGTCATAAACGTTCTGAAAGATCACCCGTAGACGCCACAAACCACCCTATCCAATAACCCTACCTAAATAAAGAAAAGTGATTTATTTTATGTCGATTATTGATTGTGGGAATAACCATCGACTTATATTGAAACATATGTAATTATTCTTATAGATGTGTTCGGATCTGTGAATGTGGGCCCAAGATCGCGGGTTTTTGTGTTGAACCGCTTTCTTGTGTAAGGGGTCACCGCTTCACATCGGTTTGAAGACATCCGGTTTAAATTGAAAAACGGAGTCGCCACGCCATTTTGATTTCCTCAAAACTTTGAAAAAAAGGAATAGGGTCCGGATTTTAAGTTACTCCTTGGTAAGAACGTTTGGCGTTCACCCAAGAAGCCTTGCCAAAGCAAGTCTTCCAAGATCCAATTTTCATGATTGCTTTGAACTCTCGTGTGTGTGTGATTTGAAAAAGAAGGTGTAAGTACCCAAATCCGGATCGTCCAAATCCGTCAGAAAGTTAACCGAAATCCGTTAACTGGCCCGCTCCAGGTTAACCGGAACTCGTTAAACTCCCCGTTGATGTGCCAACGAGACGTCCCGGGACTGCCCCGTGCATCCCGACGTCAAACCGTACTTATCACGTGACATCTCACGTAAAAGTATGGCTTTCCCTGAAAAACGCATTTTCCGGCACTTTCCGGGGGCGTTTCGGACATTTCACGGACTGTTATTTTAAAAAACGGACAAAACCGGGATCGGGGAACGAACTCCCACACTTCTGGTGAGTCACAGGACACGTGTCCTGCATGCCACCTCCCTCTAGTCACTCGTCAATCACAAATCAAGGCCAAAAGACCAAAATACCCCTGGTTTGCAAGCCAAGTCCCACGGACTCACCGTGCAATTTTCCCGAAATTGCCAACAAGTCCTCCAGATTTCCAAAATTCCCAAAAACCCCGAAATTCGGTCAAGTCCGTGGGACTCCTACCGCAATTTTCACCCTATAAATAGAAGTTGTCGTCGAAAGGCAAAGGAGGGGATTTTAACACCAAAAAATCACATACCCCACGGTCCAAACTGGTTTCCACCCCTCCCGAGCTCCCGTTTTGTCTCGATTCGCGTGAAACCTTCGTATTTCGATCAAATACGCACCCTACAACTTCGAAACAACCTTTCGAATAACTTTCCGTGTCCCGTGCACACCTCCCGAGCCAAAGGAGTCGACCCTAGCCATAGGTATAACTCCCTCTCTCTGAATCTTCCGTTCCGTCTCGGTTTACGCGCCGGCCGCTATAATCAAGCTTTCGAATGTCATTGTCAAAATGTAGACGCCTCCGTCTAACGGGGTCCGATACGTTTTAGCCCCTCGATCCTCTTCTCTTTCCGTAAGAGAAGTAATCACGGGTTAAAACGGCGTTCCGACCCCGTTCCGTTTACTTTCACGTCATTTACAATTCCGAGCCGTTTGGCCTCGTTGATCGTCATTTACACTTCCGAGCCGTTTGGCCTCGTTGATCGTCATTTACAATTCCGAGCCGTTTGGCCTCGTTGATCGTCATTTACACTTTCGAGCCGTTTGGCCTCGTTGATCGTCATTTACAATTCCGGATCGTTTGATTCCGTTGACACTGCTTTAAATACTCTGTCATTTACAAGTCCGATCCGTTTGGATTGTGATAGTATTTACTTTTCAAAAGTCCGAGTCGCAACCCGATTCGTTGATCGCATATCATTTAATACGCATTTTTCCCGTAAAAATCGTTAACAATGTAATGCCCGGTTCAAAACCGGAGTTCGTCCGTCGAACTCTCTTTCAAAACGCGCGACATGACGTTCGGCCTCCGAATGCTCATCTTCAAACTCAAAGCCGCCATTTGACACTTAAAATCATTTAATACGCATTTTTCTCGTAAAAATCGTTAACAATGACTCATTTCAACTCAAAGTCGACGTTTGCCACGCAAACGCTCATTTCAACTCAAAGTCGACGTTTGCCACGCAAACGCTCATTTCAACTCAAACCGACGTTTGTCATTCAAACGCTCGTCTTTTCAAACAAAGTCACCTAATCAACGTTTGTCACTCAAACCAAGATTAAAACTTGTCATTCAAGCCCCCATTTCAAAAGACACACACACACACACACACACGATTTCGAGAAAGGTAGAAAGACTCGTCATGCGAGGCGTTTCGGGCGATCTCGTAATACTCTACCCGAAACGTAACCTGACCTCCGAACCTAACAATCTCTGGTACAAAAAAAGCTTTTTACTCGTTTTTGCTGCCAATAAAAATGATCCCCGTTTTCAAAGCCTTTTCCTAAGTTTTTGCTACCAATAAAAACGACACCATTTTCGCAATAGCCGTTTCTCAACGTTTGGGCTCAAAATACAAAACCGCGTGGCGACTCCTCATTCTGCTCCTTCCCGTGAAGCGAGGTCTCGTACACCAACCCCGCGAAAGACAACCGCCTTTTCCGCCGCGCCCCGCGCGCGGAAAAGATCGGGTAATTTCAGTTGGCGACTCCGCTGGGGAAAAGATACTTTTTTCAAAACTACCGTTGTTTTCTAAAAAGCCTTCCGTGGGTCAAACTTTCGTTTACCCTTCCTCGTTTTCGTGTGTGTGTTACTTTAAACCTCGAACGGTTTTTTTTCAAAAGGCATTACATTGTCAACTTTTCAAAATCTCACCATGTTTGTGCATCCCCATTCATGTTTGATTTTCATGCTGTCTTTTGAACTGTGCATCATAAATTCTTTAAGACACATTCTGAAAAAATCTCTGTTTTAATCAGAAAAGAATTTTAGTGACCGCACACTACGCGCACTTGCCGCCTCTAAGACCGCACTTCACGTGCACTTGCCGCCTCGGTACACCGCACACTACAACCCCTAACCCGGGATGGCCTTATCGGTTGCACTCCGATTGGTCTCGCGTACACCTTTCGGGCGCACGGGTCGTCCCAAACATCCCATCCTAGCCCGTGTAAGCCATGCACTCCTTTGTGTCACACTTTGTCCAAGACCCCGGTTGGTTTTTGGCTTAGCTCGTGTCATAAAGCCTAAGTGTATGTTTTTCACGCTGGGCCCCGCTCCGAGTCAAGCTCGAGAGTTTTAGACCAAAGGTCGTTCCCGACCCGAAGTCTTGAGCTTTTCAGCCTTGACTTTGACGCGAGCTCGCCAAAAATATACCCGAAGGTTCAATGTGACGCCGTGTCACCAAACCTCGCCGTATGTACCGTGCCGCCCACAACTTGGCCAACGCTAAAAGCTAAAGGTCTCTCGCACAAGCGAGTCAGAGAGGTCATGCCCAAATTTTGGCACGACTCCCGCCTTAACTTAAGGACGTTGACCTCGACCGTGGCCCGAACGCCGCACACGTCGAAAGTTTGCGTGATCGCCTAGCCTTAAGTTCACTTTTTCCTTTGTCGGTGGAACTCGCTTGCCTTATCGGACCTCGCCGGGATAGTCCGTCCCGAGAAAGATGATCTACAATGGAAACGAGGGGCTTATAAGCGTAGTGACGAGATCCACTCGATTAGAGCTCTAGGATTAGTTGCGAAAAAGAAGACACGCTCTTTTCCAACCAATTAGGACTCGAGAAAACGCGCTTTAAGTAAACTTTAATCGGTAATCGCACATTGCACAAGCCCGAAAACCTTGAGCCAAATACCCTTTTCCGAAGCCTAAACCCTTCCTTTCGTTCCCCGCAGCGAGCGTAAAGTGGTTCAGATTTCCGGGTCGCCGCCTTGCCAGGATCACGGTAACGGCGGCGTCGACGGTTCTTGGTTCCTCGGTTCCTCTCGGCCCGGCATTTCCGACATGTCTAGCTCACCGAGAAATCGTGACGGGGAAGGACCCCGCCACCGGTAATGTATATGACATTGGAAGAAGCCATCCGGGCTTGTGAGGTTCACAAGAGGCGTAAAGAAGATCGCCAGAATTTCGTGGTACGGCTTTCGAATGAGCGTGGTATAGCAGCCTATCCCCGTCGGGGACGGTACTTTTGTCCCGGGTAGAGGATGACGATTCCCCAAAACCAGTTCACCAAACCTTCAATCGGGTTCCTCCCCGCCAACTTACGGGATGCCTTCCAACCAAGGAAACAAATGACCTAGGCTCCATGTTGCCACCTCTCGAGCAACCCCGTCAATTTTGGTCGGCCAGTGCTACACCCATCACTCAATATCACCGCGCACCGCGACCATCTCAGATGCCAATATCCTCGGTACCCTCCCGGGTTCGTCCCGTTTCCTATACACGAATCCCTAAACACCGGGACAAACCCCGATACAGCTTCGTAGAAGGCTCCCGTATATTCTCATATACCAAGCCTTCCACCTCCAATCACTACCGCTCACGTGGTAGCACCCGGCGCCGAGCCTCACAGGCCCACCACCGGACCCAACCTTAGCCTGGATGGTCGAGCGGATATGAAAGACCCGAAAGCCACCATGAGCAGCTCAAAGCAGGAAACGTTCAAATCCACGTATCCGGAATGGTCACGCCTCTCCCCGCCAAGTTCGTAATGCCGGAGATGGACCGATTCGATGGAACCGAATGTCCTCAAACGCACGTCGACACTTACGTTCTCGGCATGAGAGCAAAAGGAGCAACCCTCCAAAGCAAATGGCCGACCACTTCCAAAGATACGCTCAAAAGCTCGGCGTTACGATGGTTTCGAGGGTCAAGCTCGCGGATCGCCACACTGGGAACAGATCAGCAACATCTTCCCCGGAACGGCATGCATCCAACTTAGAGTGGGAAACAAGTCGCGAGGACTTAATCACCACCGAGCGTAAAGCGGATGAAAGTGTTGGGGAATTCTACAAGAGATGGAGCCGGAAACTCTCCGAAATCATGGAGCCACTCTCCAAAGACGAACAGATGCGGATCTTCAAGTCTTGCTTGAGACCGTCCATCGAACTCTCATCAGCCACAATTTCTTCCTGCATCTCCGGCCATGGTCAATGCCGGCTCATAGTTCGGGAAGGATCTCAAGGAAAGCTGGCTACCGCACACCCATACAGATACCGCTCAACAGCCGCATTCAATCCCGCACCGGCCCCCGACAAAGGGAAAGCTACGTCTGTCAACTACGTCCATCGTGGACAACAATCGGGTAACAAACCTGGGCCCCGCAAAGCAACAGCTTCTACTCGAAGCGGCTGCCGTACACTTCGACAAGTTGGACATGCCACTGAGCAAGATGCCGGAAGGGCTAATCAAGGAGGGTCTCCTTAAGCCCGTGGCCAATTACAAACCCAAAGTTCCCGTAGCCAATGCGGACAAGAGCAAATCTTTGCGCCTTCCATCATTATCACGGCCATACCACCGACAACCGTTTGGGGTTACGATACGAAATCCGTAACTTGATAGAAGAAGGCAAGTTAGAGCGCCCCGTGGCCCAATACGCCGGGAATCCCTTTCCGAATAATAACAACGTGAACTCCATTGAGTGGGTGCCCAAGAAGTGTGCTACGAACCGGTTTCTCCGCCTCTTTCAAACTGGATCCTCCTCTAATGTTCACATCGCCTACGATGTTTGTGATCGCTCCGCCCGCCCGGGAGTACGAGTCTCGAGAAACCGTCCGAGCAATCCTCCGAGGAAACAAGAAGAAATCCTCTCAACAAAGAATCGAGAGAAAGATACGAAGCCGGAGATACCGGTGTAGGTACACTTGGAGAACCCTCCGGAGGTTCGACTACTACGTCTTGTACTCCACCCACCCTCTTTGCCTCTGTGCCATGCAAACTCTAGAGCGGACGGGGGTGGAAAGCCGAAAAGCCCAAATTGAAACCGAGAATTCAGACCACGGAACACCGGAATACCTCGGATCTTGATAGTCTTATCGCCCAAGCCTAACCCTCCGCGGATCAGCCCAAGATTCAACTTGTCCACTTTCCGAGCCCGGACCGGTAAAGGAAGATCAAGGTCGCCTTGGCATTCGCACTCGATCAATGTGCTAACCAAGGGCGGCAACCGCCACAGCAAATTTCAACATACTCCGAGGTACCAAAGAAGGCTTTACCTCGCAAGTGGAAGACAGGAAACGGATGGCCGGATGACTCTCCTTCTACGGATAGAGACGAGATCTACGACTCCCGCCTCGTATGGCGGCATGATCACATTCTCGTGATGAAGACTTACCGAGAGACGCCTCGGGGCACAAATGAAGCTCGTACATCACTCTCAAACTCAACACCATATCACTCCCCGGAGTATTGGTAGATAACGGGTCAGCCGTTAATGTCCTCCTCTCGGCATGATGCGAGCTCTCCGCATCCATGAAAGCCATTTGATACCGTCTACTCGGACTATCAAGGCCTACGACAACTCGTCTCGTCCCATCCAGGGACGGTGACTCTGGAACTTTGGTTCGAAACCCAAATGGTGCCGTGAAATTCCACGTGATGGACATTCCATCCGAGTTCACGGCTCTTTTGGGACGCCCTTGGCTACACCACATGAAGGCCATAGCTTCCACTCTCCATCAATGTGTCAAGTTCATCAACCGACGGGGGAGATCTCGAAGTCATCAGAGACGGTTTCCTCATAGGAAACGGCCGAGACGAGCTAAACGTGTCCGCACTCGAGCACGGGGTTACCTCCTTCGAATCAACCAAGGGACTATCGGGGCAAATCTCATCGAGAATCCCTCGGAGTCAGGAGATGCTAACTATGTAAACGTACTCGAGCGGGCGGACCACAGGCGATCCGATACATCAAGTTCAAGCTGTCGTTTCCAACACTTGGAGCGGGTGGAAGGAAACGCTGAATATCGCCATGATACGGGCACATAAACTCCCGATCTCCAATCGGAGATTCGTCGGCATTCTCCAAACAAACTCTCGGCCCCGCCAGTGAAGAGGTTTTTGTGATCAAGGTCAACAAACACCGTCATTCTCGTGATGAATGCATGGAAGTTGTATGGGACGTCCTCCACGAGGAACTACCCTCGCACCCCTCTTCTCCAACGAAGAGCATGATGTTTTCCTAGCTGCTCGGCCAACGCAATCGGGACTTGATACGTCCCTACACCTGGATCGAAGCGATCGGATGACGATGAATCTGGACTCTCCGGAGTCGAGGACGCGCGACCGCAAGCGAGACCTCCGCATTCACATGCTCGGTTTGAGGACGGAACTCCTTCCGATCGAGGTCACCTACGACCAAGGTTCCAATACCATGGAAATTGTCAAGCTCAACGTCCAGCATGCAGCTATCCGACAATTGGAAGCACGTGATTCACGCAACGAGGAATCCCTCGATCAAGTGAATGACGACGACTTCGTCAATATCATCTATTCCGGGTATCCTGATGAAGCCGAGGACCCCGTTCTTGTTATCGGTCTGCCACACCAAGGTCACCCTCGATGATTGCCTGCTCATGGTAAACGAGGCACTGGCCAAGCGAGCTCAGAGCTCATCCCTACTTCCAAGTACCGGCCCAGCGGCAACCGGCCCGTGCCGTCGGTCAAGCTTATACCCTCAGCGCCGCCAAGGCCAAGGGCAAAGAAAGGAGACCAAGCTCCTCACCCTGCTACAAGTCGAGATCAACCTCGGGAACGCTTCCACCGGCCACCCAGAAAACATACGTGAAAGTCTTCCCCGCAAGGCGAGTCGGCTTCCGACATAGGAAATGACCACCTCGGCATCAACATGCTTCGGTTCGATTCTGCTCCTAGCCGTCACGGCCGGATTGAATATCACGCCGATCGGCGCTAGCTTTGATAGACTTGGCGATCGAGCGAGATCACGAGACCGTCAACATTGCGAAATTCAATACCCCGTGGGGTCAATCAAGCAGATATGGGCAAACTTCTTGGTGATCGAGATTAAGGAAGGACGCATGGAATGTCCCGGTCCAGGCTTCCTTCGTCAATGTAATCCAAGTGTTCCCGCCATTCGGCGATTTGAATGTAATCACGGTTACGGACACTAGCCGGACGATGCGCACCTACGGAGGCTGCCTAGGTCTCGCAAGGAAAGCTCTCATGGAGCTAGCCGCTCAAGAAAGTCGTCTTTGGGACGAAGACCAAGCTCGAAAGACCTACGGGGACCGAAGCCCTTAAAGTGTCACGGGCGGCTTCGGACGAGAAAGCTAGAGGCCACTCTAGACCGGTTCGACCTCGGGAGTTTTGCCCATGGCAACTTCCCGGACTACCGTCTGTTCTCATCCAACCCCTTTGCCAACCAAGGGTGGTCAACGGTCCCGATGACCTAGGAGATGGAACGGCACGGCGGAACGAATCCCGGCGCTTACCTTCCCGAGGAAAGCAAGTTCTCTGTGAAAGCGACGATGAAGACGATGAAACCATTCTCTTCCAAGCCGGGCATGAAGTCAACAAAACCGGACTCCCGAGGGTCTGGGAGGATGGGAACGGATCATCTCCGCACTCAAATTGAAAGGCCAACTCGGGGAGGAAGGTCTATTTAAAAACGAGGAGGAGGATGGAAATTCGTCTCGAGCAACTACTCGGGGAAATTCCACAGTCTACGGCCTTCATTTACGAAACGATCAAGCTGGGACGGCAACCGAGTCACATGGGCGAGATGTTCGGGAAGCCGTATACTCGCCTTCCGACATACCCGCCACTCGAGATAAAGCGAGAAGAAAACTCTCCCCAATGGAGGTTTACCTAGGCTGCCGCGCGATTCAAGGAAGCACTTGGCTATTCTCACATGGGAAGAAACGCGAGGCATTAACTCTCGACGCGAGCTCCGCTGCAGAAGGTTGATCTGGGCCCGAGTGGAGGAAAACTAGCCAACCACGAGTATCGCCGGACCCAACTCCAGGCCCTTACAGTATGCTCGGCCAAGAAGGAAAGGAACGCGATATACCGTGAAGAGATCAAGGAGACCGTTCGCTTGAGCCGAGAACTCTCAACCTCCCCGGAGGGTCAGCCAACGCACGGTTCGATTCGAGCAACCAGCTGTTGTGCAGCGACGTTCGAACAAGCTGCGTCAAGCGCCCAGGCTACCTCCCGCGAGAGGCACCTAAGCCGGTATCTGGGACGGAATCCGTCAAGCTGCCGAAGCTCAGGAATTCATCCACAATCAATGAGTTGAGGAAGACATATGGCCCTATGCTACGAGGAATCCTCCTCTAACTATGGCTCAACTTCGGGCGGCTGTTCGAAGGGACCAAACACGATGTCGGCGTTCTAACCCGATCGGGTCAAATCCATGCATTACCACCTAAGGCCACCAAAGCCGACGGGCGAGTGCGGTCCGGCCCGGCCCGAGACGCAAGTTCCTTGAAAGAGGACCCGATCCTCACTCGGCTCAAGCGGACTCGGGCGAACATTTCCCTTTGGTCTCTGCTCACCTCCTCTTATCCTCACAAGCTCAAGCTAGAGGAAAGCTGGCCCGTACCATGGTCCCAGTGGGCCATGACCCCGGATGAAGTCATTCGAGATGATTGGTAACATCCACTATGGCAACATTATCACCTTCACGATTTGGACCTTCCAAAATTTGGGGCGATCACAATGAGCCGCTTTACATCACGGTCAGTGGACGGCGTCGTCTTCCTCGCGTGTTGGTAGACGGAGGTTAGGAATGAATGTCTTGCCCGCCAAGATGATGGACACTGCTTGACATCAAGCCCACGAGATCTTAAGCCTTCGGTCCCACCTTTGTCGAGGCCTATGACTCTACTTCCCGTACGAGTTCTCGGGGTTGCTACTCTTAACATCGGTTCGGCAAGCGGGTGATCCCCACCGAATTCCAAGTGTTGGACATTCCAATCACTTTGCGGCCATCTGGGCGTCCACAGCTGCATCAAATCAATGGCGTGGCATCCACCCTTCACCGGTGCCTCAAGTTCATGCAAGGCAGGCTAACCACGATCTACGGCGACGGTGTCACCACAGGGGACCGGCACCAACGACATTCCGGTCTTGGAAATCAAGCATAATGATGACATGCCATTAGCTTGGATTCACTCTGGAGACCTCGAGATCCAAATATGCAACGTGGACCTTCCCTTTGTCTCACGATCAGATTCCTCCCGCCATGAGGATGATGAAACTCATGAACTTCATCCCGGGGCGGGGCTCGGCAAAAAGGCTGCAAGGCCGGCCACCAAGTTGTGAAGTCGAGGACCACACCACGGTCCGGGGGCTTGGCTACGTGCGGCAACAGGGCGACATCAAGGAAGGCAAAAGGCTCGCCGCGCACCAAGGCGGCGGCCCACAAAGGGAACCTCAGACGGCACACCCAATCTCAGGCCTTACGGCTTTGACCTCGCTCATTACTTCACCAAGGGAACCGGCGAAGCGAGGAACCAACAAGGGAACCGACGAGGCGAGGGCCAAGAGCAGAAGCAGCAGGGGACCGACGGCGGAACCGAGAAGCGGGCGGGGACCGACGGTGGAGCGATGAAGATGAGAAAGAAGCGAGGATAGTCAACACCAAGACTACGAGACGAGAATGGAACGGCTAGCACGGGACCTCAGCGTTTCGAGAGGACTCAAAGCTAATCCGATAAGGAGCGTTCCTCGACATCACGGCTCTACTGGACCAGCTGCCACCACAGTCCAGCATGAGTACACATTCAAGGAATCCCGAGACTTGGAGGAGCAACTCGGGGTACTCTCCATGGGAAACAAGTTGTTCGGATCGGCCGCCGAGGCCACATTCGAGACGGTAAATCCAAAGCGAAGGAACCGGAATTCATAGAAGACGCTCTCGGTGGACCGGCTCTACGAGTCTGTTTGAAGAAGTCATGGAGTTGCCCAACTTGATCGGCGGGGCTTCGACAACGGCATGATCGCCATGATAGGGACGGCGGGAGCCAAGCCTCTCGATCCCGCACCCTCCTCAAGCATCCGGCAATGCCCGAAGAATTGGGTAACTTTCACCGGACGAGGGCAAGCCGGGCGAAATGGAAGACAAGGCTGGGCCCGCACCCACATCTCCCTAAGCCCGGTCTCAAACCCTTTGAGTCGGTCCTTGTCGAGTCCGAGTCCTGCGAGTCATCCAGCGGCCTTACGCCGGAGGACTATAATGTTGTAGCCAATCATGTATTCCCGTTCTTGTGTAATGAAAAGTCGACCTTTCGGAGTATCCTCTCATTGCCACTTTAACAGCGATAAGTTAACAAACAACTTAAAAGACGTTAATAACTCAATTGATAAAGAAGCGAGACACATTAAACGAACAATACATTAAAGAAGTTCTCGGCGTGTAGTTGACCGAGAGGACAACCGGGCCCAAGTGCCCGAAGAGGTTATGACCAAAGTGAACACAGGGTCGGTGCAAGAGCCTAAAGAGACACAAGTGGGCGGTTTCTTCGCCGATGCGAAAAGGAAGCCACTGATAAACCTCCTCGGGAGTATGTTGACGTGTTCGCTGGTCATATCGGGACATGCCGGGACTCGATCCCTCAATCGTGGAGCACAGAATTCCCCTGGATCCCGAATCCAAGCACTGTCAAACGAAGGCTGCGCAAGATCAAGCCGAGTGGTCCTTGCAAGTTAAAGAAGAAATTGAGAAAATGCTCAGAGTTGGTTTCATCGAGTGATTGAGTACCCGACTTGGCTCTCCAACATCGTGACGGTCACCAAGGCCAACGGAAAGGTCGAGATCTTTGCGTGGATTTTCGGGATCTCAACAAGGCCAGCCCTAAGGATGATTTCCCATTGCCTAACATCGACATCTTTGGTCGACACCACGGCAAATTTGAAGTAAAGTCCTTCGTGGACGGGTTTCTTGGATACAACCGAATCAAGATGTCAGGAGGATCGAGGCCAAGGCGCCTTCACCACTCCATGGGGGACATCTGCGTTACACGGTCATGCCGTTCGGTCTAAGAAACTTGGGGCTACTTACCGGCGGGCTGCAGCGACCCTCTTCCATGACATGATTCACAAAGAAATCGAAGTATATGTCGACGACATGATCATCCGCTCGAGGATCGGACATGCGGCACATGACGGATCGAGGAAGTTCTTGACGGACTCGAGAAAACACTCCATGAGGTTGAACCGGCAAAGTGCACCTTCGGCGTCAAGCGCGGCAAGGTGCTTGGGGTACATGGTTACGAGAAAGAGGTATCGAAGCCGATCCCGGGAAAATCAAGGCCATCATCGACATGAAGCCGCCTCAAACCACTGACAGAAGTGAAAAGCTTCATGGGAAGACTTGATACATCGGTCGCTTCATCAACCGGTTGACATCTCTCTGCGAGCCCATGTTCAAGCGATGAAAAGAATGCCGAGCATCAAATGGGACTCAGGAGTGCCGGACGGCTTTCGAGAAAATCAAGACCTACTTGGTTAATCCCCCAATTACGTGCCCGCCACACGAAGACAAGCCACTACTCCTGTATCGACGATGAGACACGTCTATCGGGCAATGCTTTGGCACAAGAACGAAAGATTCCAAGGTTGAGCATGCAATCTACTTCGTAAGCCGAAAGCTTCAAGGAAGTGAACTCGGCTACTCGGCATCGGAGAAAAACTGTACCGCCTTGGTATGGGTAGTCGGAAGCTGAAACACTACATGCGGTCGCATTCGGTGCTCTGGTCTCCAAAGTGGACCCCGTCAGATATCTCTTTGACAAGCCATCCTGTCAATGCGGCTAGCCAAGTGGTCATTCTTCTGGTGAGTTCGACATCAAGTACATGGTAAGAAAATCAACAAAGGGCGAGTAATGGCGGATCGGCTTGCCGACTTCCGGCAGTGAACCTAAGGGTCACGATCCGCAATTTCCGGACGACGGAATCTTTTCACTTGACGGCGCAAACCGGCGGCAACTCTTCTTCGATGGGGCAGCCAACAAGAAGGGAATGGCATTGGAATGCTCCTTGTCGATCCCAGGGCGAGCATACTCCCATAGCCGTCAAGTGAATTTTGAAGCAACCAACAATGCGGCGAGAATCTGGCTTGTGCGGCGGAGTTTGGAAGCCGCCCTCGGCGCAACATCTCGGAGCTGGATGTATATGGAGACTCGGCATTGATCATCAATCAAGTATCCAACAAATGGAAGACGGTAGATTCGGCCTTGAAGTACCACGCGTACATGGAGGAGCTCATTGCTCGGTTCAAGGACATCTCTTTTCACTATTTGCCAAGAGACGAGGAACCGCCGCGAGCATACAGCAGCCCTCGCCTCTCTTGTCGAAATTCCCGAGGGAAAAGCGGTAAAACCCCTCGAGAATAGGCGGACGGGAAACACCCGCCTATTCTTTGTGAGATCGAAAAAAGAAAAGAAACGATCGACGAACCACAGTACAATCAAATTTACCGGTACCTCCAAAGCGGAGAAGCTTCCTTCACAAATGAAGATGGAAAATACAAAGAAGGGATCAAAGCCAAAAACATGATGGCATTAAAACGCACAGCATCCCATTTCGTCGTGCAGGGGTATGTTGTACAAGAAGCGCCACCAAGGGCCACTCCTTCGGTGTGTAAACAAAGAAAAAGCCGGCGAGCTAATGAAGCGAAGTTCACAACGGAACTGCGGTCCGCACATGAACGCCCGAGCATTGACACGAGATCATTCTCCGTATGGGATACTATTGGATATCAATGGAAACGGGCGCATCCGGTTCGTCAGAAGGCTGCGACAAATGTCAACGGTTTTCCAACCTCAATCACATCCCTCCTCATGAACTCTCTTTTGCATGACTACGCCATGGCCTTTCGCCACATGGGGAATCGACGTCATCGGCAAGATCACTCCTCCCGAGGAGCAATGGTCGCGAGTTCATTTTAGTCGCGATCGACTACTTCACCAAATGGGTAGAAGCCGGATCGTACTGAGTGCGAATTCTAGGAAGGTGGCCGAGTTCATCAGAGAACATCATGTGCCGATACGGAGTGCCCAATGAGATCATCTCAGACAATGGGACTCACTTCGAAGGAAATTGTGACCAACTGCGGCCGAATTGAGTCACACGTCACGGGTCTTCTCCTACGGACCACAAACCAATGGTGCGGTAGAGGCGGCCAACAAGACTCTCGCCATGATAATCGGAAAGATGACCACCGGAGGTCGGGAGGCGCCCGAAAAGCTACATCTAGCCCTGCAGGGATACCGAACATCGGTCGAGAACCGCCACGGGAGACTCCGTTCGCACTTACCTACGGAATGGAAGCAATGTTACAGTGGAATTGGAAATTCCATCCCTCAGAGTCCTCTTGGAAAACGGGGTCAATGAAGTCGAATGGCTACGGAGCCGTCACGACGAACTTGCTCTACTCGACGAGCGCGGATTGAAAGCCATGGAACACACTCGAGCCTACCGGAGCGAGAATGGCACGAGCATTCGACAAGAAAGTCAAGATCAGAGACATCGAGAGAAGGCGACTTGGTGCTAAAGGAAAAACCTCCTACGCGAGACCAATCCCCTCGGAAAGTGGGAGCCTACTGGATAGGACCGTTCGTGGTACAAAGAATCTTCTCAGGAGGAGCCATGAAGCTAGCGAGATTTGGACGGAAACCCTTTCGTTAACCCCGTGAACGGAAGCAAGCTCCTTGAGATACTTCGTTTGAGGAAGAGCACGAGTCAACTCACCTTCCCCATACACCGTCCCCCTCGGTAAATTAAAGTGCTAAAAGAGTAATACCCAATTTGGATACATTCCCGCTAATGATCCGGGTAAAAAAGCAGTCGCACTTCTTTTGTCTTGGTTTTTCTCAAATTCACCTAAAGTGTCGAACTACGGTGACTGAGCCCCTTAGTCCGGTTGTAAAGGGAACGTGGCGGCCATCTTTGGTTCGGTCTAAAAAACAAAAAAATACAATAAGCATCAATTGCTTGTGTTTGAAAACTCTTTTCATTTAACCTACAAATTCATAACGGTTAAAACATTCTTTGATGAGTTCAAGCACGGTCAACTCTTGACTCGCTACACGCTAGCAAAACTACAATAAAACATTAATCAATTAATGTGTACGCAATGACAGTGGGTGGATACTCACGGACGGTAAGGTCAACCTAGTTTCCCGTACTAGGTCCTTCATCCTTCTTCCCTTTCCCTTTTCCCCGGCGAGTGTTCTTCACCTTCGCGGGAAATATTCCGGTAGGCCTTCTACAGCTCGGGGACTCTTCCCGACGCCTCCGTCAATCTGTGGCTGTCAATACGGTCCTTTCTCTAGCTCTGTCTCGAGCCGCCTCGCTTCGAGCCATCATCGCGGTGCTTTGATTGGCCTCCGATCGGCACTTGCCACATAATCAGCCATGGCATCGCCGATACGATTCCCGGGGTTAGCCCTCGCCTCTGTCCTCCTCAATGTCGAGCTGTCCGGGTGATCGGCACCCAACGGCTCACTCCGTCTCCACAAGATAGCCATCTGTGTCTCCCCATACACTCTTCGTACCGGTCCGAATCTTGCGTCGACGAACAGTGCCCTCTCTCCGGTGAAAGAGAACCACAGCGGGAAAGGACGTGTATTGCCACCACGGGTGACCGGCAACGGCGTCGAAGGATCCTCCATCCGCGAGATCCCACCTCAGGTAGCGGCATAACTCGGATCGGTCGGTGGCATCTGCTCCGGCCCGTCTTGCCGCGAGAACCAATGATGGAATATAGAAAGACGTGCGAGACGGCCCGGCACTCGACGATCAACGAGACCCTCTGAGCGGTCCTACAAGTACGTAACTTCCAATGGGGAACCCACCATCGCAAGTGATGCGTGCCAAGTGCGGCCATCCGAGCTCCGGCTCGGCTGATTACCCCTATCACCGGAAGGACGTCGCGAGAAAGACCCAGCGTCGCGGGACATTGGCACCTCGGGCATCATCTGCGGCCTCTCCCTCGGCCACATGGTCGGCATAGCGGGACTCCCTCCCCGCATGTATCGGCTACCGGTCGCCATCCGGCCTATGCCCGAGGCGTCTCGCCCAAGACCGATGGCACGATGTCTCCTCCACTCCCGGCCTTTGCCTCACCGGGTCCGGTCTGTTTGTGATGGCACACACCCGAGACGTGAATGTGAACAAAGTAGCAATCACACACGAGCAAACGCGTCCCACGCAAAGACGCTCCCCTCGGCTCAGGCAAATCTTTCGGGCGGTCCCGAAATGTCAACGTAATCGGTATCTGTATCGGCATCCCGTATGCTTCTCCGGCCGAGATACCCAGCAAAGACACTAGCTTCTCAGCGGTGGCCATGCCACCGGCATACGGAAGAACTAGGCTGTTCCGTCTCGGGTCCTCCCAGAATGGCCGGAAATCTTCAAACGTAGGAGTGACTTCGTTGTACGAAAAGGCTGTACACATTCCTCCTTACGTCCCAGAGCCAGAGACGCATTTGCTCTCAAAAGGTCCCAATCGGCATGAGCTCCTTGAAGCCCAAGCAGTTTAATCCCATGCTGACCTTCGAAAAACCTTTTGTTACGCCTCGTGTGGTTCCGTACCCACGGCGAAAGTTGTCCAAATATCGCTCTTGCATCAGAGACGATAACTTGGGAAAAGGAGCCATGTCGAAGGTGAAGAAAACCTTAAGAAATGGAAAAGAACTCGGCGAGAATGAGCAAAAGCAATGCGCGAGTTCTTACAAATTGCAAAGTGACGCAATTTAAAGAATCTGGAAATTCATTTCAAGTCCGTGGGACTCCCCTGCCGATTGACTTGGTCAACTCTGCGGCCATTTGCCTTAAAGTTGGAAACATTTCCAAACCATGCCTGTTCACCCTTATGAAATCTGCGTGCACACTTACGATTTCATTCAACAAATGACAATATCCCTTCCGCCAGGGCTCGTGCAACGGTGCAAATAATTAAAAATTAGTGCATACATGCTTAATTTTTGACCCGTTCAATTTTTAATGCATTTCTCCTTTTTATTTATTTTTGATTAACCTATTTGCTTATTTGCGAAAATAAGCGAAGGTGATCACGAGAATAAATATGCGAAATACGAGTTCCGCCCGGGCGCCTTTTTACAAATACATCTCAAATCAAAATTTGTTCTGACAAATACATGCATTTTGTCTAAACAAAATAGTAAAGAAAGAAACGGTAAAAGGGGACTACTCGGAGTCTGCTCGTCATCCGTACACTCGACGTCTTGCTCCGCCGCTTGCCGGATCTGTCCATGAACGGGAACTCGCCGAACTCCTCCCGGCGGGAATAGGCAAAGGGCCTCCTCGGAGTACGCGAACTCGAGGACTCCCCCTCTCGCGCCCGAGTGCGCGAAGAAGGAGCTCCAAATCCGGCCGTTCCGCCGCGAGCGGCCAAACCCCTGTGTGAAGTCCTCCCCACCGAGTGTGGGAGCGGGCGAACCCTCGGCCTAGACGGCCCCGATCGCGGACGTCCACGCTCCTCAGGGAGCGCACCGCATGAACTCCACGAGCCTCTGGCGTAGGCGGACCACCGTCCACCGGCCTCGTGGCCTCATTGTACGTATGGCCGGATACTGCGAACCGGGAAAATCATCGAAGCGAACAGAAAGTACGGATGCATCATGTGCGAGAATGCTACTATCAAATGCGAGAAAATCGAAAAGATGCTCACTTAGAAGCATTGGGGTCCGCCACTGTATCGTGGTCTCGGCTCCGCCAGGAGTGGGATCACAAGTCGCTGCGCGAACCGTCCGGCCCCTCGTACGCTAGCCTGGCTCGCGGGACGGGGAAAATGTCGAGGACCTCCGGGGACCTCGCCCTCCCTATCTTTGCACTGTGGGCTCCTCGGCCTCATCCTCAAGAAAACATCATAGGCGGCCCCGCTATGATGTACTCGATGAAATACACACCACTGAAGGTATCCCTCCGGCTCATCCATCGGCATCTCCCGGGGATCTTTGCATGTACGAGAGGAGGATCCACCGGCACCCGAAGGAAGGGACCCCTGCCTATCTTGACGAGTCACCCTCTCCCCCAGATACATGGCGTCGCGGTGAAGTCCCACCGGGAGCTTCCGCCGCCGTGTAGTCTCGCGGGAAATCTGCACCGCGACATGATCAAACTGCTCCACCGAGGTCGGTGGATCCTCTCGGAGAACTCCCGGGTTCGGCGCCGAGAGATATCTCCTCGTACGACACTCGAGTGCCAACCCTCGAAGAGACCGCCCTCTTCGCCTTCTTACGCCAAACCGGCAAGGCGGGGAACGGGGACGGTACGGCTCCTTGACGTCCCAAGCACTGCGGGTGAATACCTCGTAGCACCGGACACACTTGAGAGAATGGAAAGTTATGTCGGCTACTGAAAGCGAGATACATACGAGTACATAAAAGAGGCAAGGAAGAGAAAAAGCACGTAAACTTACATCGAGACGGGCGTGAAGCGGCTAAATGAGTGCTCCTCTCCCGCGAGAACTGTCCGGGGAATGGTAGAGCTCGGCCGGTCCGGCCTCCCCCACGCAAACCCCCTCACGGCATCCGGATCATCGGCGGCCGAAGCGAGAGGGAAGTGACAAGACGTGTCGGAAGTCGGGAACAAGGTCGGCGACGGCGCAAACCAAAGGAACCCTCGAGCCGGACGCTCCGCGGTCATCCTCGAGATCCCGGCCAAATAATCGGCGACGCCCGCCCTCAGTGACGCTCCATCGGCTGTGCCGAATGCCTAAGCCCTGGCATCGGTAATATCGAAACCCGGCCCGGACAAGCTGCTCAGGGTGTAACCATCAACCCGCACCGGCGCGTTGCCATAAGTCGGCAACCCGGTGATAGCGGCAAAATCCGTGGGAGTCACCGTCGCCTCCCCATCTGAAATGGAAAGTGTGGGTCGTATCCCACCGGTACTCGCTCGGCGCGACATACGTGGACCTGCCCCTCGGCGTATCGGTGTCGCGGCTACGGCGCGATAAACCCGGCCGGCCGGAGTCAATCACCGGTGTCGTGGACTCCTCTCTCCCTCTCGGGCCACGTCAGGATAAGGCCCCACAATGCACCTGCGCCTCAAGGCACCCGACTCTTACGGTTGTGGGTATCAACCATCCTGTCCCTGAGACAAACAAGACAGAAGCAACGTCAACAAAATGCAACAACGCATGTCGAAAGGATGCAATGCGAGATACGGTTCTCATTCATTTCCTACGTATATTCAAAATCTTTCGAAAACTCCGTCGAATCCGGAACTTTCAAAATCTTTCGAAAACTCCGTCGAATCCGGAACTTTCAAAATCTTTCGAAAACTCCGTCGAATCCGGAACTTTCAAAATCATTTCGAAAACTCAGTCGAATCCGGAACTTTCAAATTCTTTCGAATTTTTCGAAAATTTCGCTCCGATCCCGAATTAAAGTTACTTTAATTTTGGAAAATGCATTTAGACATGGAATTTTGCAACCAAAATTTTTATGTCATCTACCCATGATGTCAATTGAACTACGTCCTAGTCAATTTCGACAACGATTCATAGCAAAGTCAAAAGCCCCAAATCGGGCACCAAAATCCCTAAGTAAATTCCTAACAAATTTCTAACATTTAAAGAATGCACATTCTTGAAATTAATGGAATTTGTAGGGAACTACGTGTCTTTCGATCCCTCCCTTGGAGTTGTGGCGGTCCCTCGCCGGATAAAACTCCGCCGGATTCAATGGAAGAGTGGTGGTTCGAATGGTCCGAACCAATCGAGTTCTTTCGTCGTCGGTCCTTCCGTGGCGAGCCATTGGTCCTCCTTCACCCTCCATAGCGATTTTCCCTCACAAATTCGAGCAAACCTTGCAATTTGGGTTGGATTTCTCTCTCTTTTCTCTCCTCTCTCGCCGGCAACAATGGAAGAAAGTGAGCTTTTTCTTCCCCAGCCTCGGCATTTAAAAGGTTTCTGGAAAAACAGTAAAAGTCCGGCCGGACTCCTATTGCACCAGAATAATTTTTGCCCCTTTTGCCCCTCAGCTTTTGGCAATTCCAATTTTACCACTTTTGGCCCCGAAAGTGTAAAATTTCCCGATTAGACATTTCTAACGCCCTATCCCCGAGGATAATTCCCGATTAGTTTTCACTAACGCTCGTCTCCAGACGTTAAATTCCCGATTAGTTTTCACTAACGCTCGTCTCAGGAACGTTAAATTCCCGATTAGTTTTCACTAACGCTCGTCTCAGACGTTAAATTCCCGATTAGTTTTCACTAACGCTCGTCTCAGACGTTAAATTCCCGATTAGTTCTCACTAACGCTCGTCTCCAGACGTTAAATTCCGAGTTAGTTTTCACTAACGCTCGTCTCCAGACGTTAAATTCCCGATTAGTTCTCACTAACGCTCGTCTCCAGGCGTTAAATTCCCGATTAGTTTTCACTAACGCTCGTCTCCAGGACGTTAAATTCCCGATTAGTTCTCACTAACGCTCGTCTCTGACGTTAAATTCGATCCGATTGGCGTTTGACATTCAAAGCGTTCAACCATGTCTCCGGACATTTTAGTTACGATTCCGTCTCCCGGCGTTAAAATTTAAATGGTCCTCACCATTAAACTCTCAATCGCGACCTTTCACGGTCAGATTTCAATCCTCAATCGCGACCTTTCACGGTCCGATTTCAAACTCTTATTCGCGACCTTTCACGGTCCGATTTCAATCCTCATTGATCTCGCGACCTTTCACGGTCGATTTCAATCCTCAATCGCGACCTTTCACGGTCCGATTTCAATCCTCAATCGCGACCTTTCACGGTCCGATTTCAAACAGTTGACCCCGACCTTGCGGTCCGACCTCCAGCTCTCTTACGAGACCTTCGCCGGTCATCTCTTGGCACAATAAGCCCGAACCCCAAGGTACGAACGCCTTGCAAATGAGTCATCCTTCGGCAACGGCAATGGCCCGAACCCCAAGGTACGAACGCCTTGCAAATGGTCATCTCCTTCGGCAAGCGCAATGGCCCGAACCCCAGTACGAACGCCTTGCAAATAGTCATCTCCTTCGCACGGCAATAAGCCCGAACCCCAAGGTACGAACGCCTTGCAAATGGTCATCTCCGGCAAGCGACAATAAGCCCGAACCCCAAGGTACGAACGCCTTGCAAATAGTCATCCTTCCAACGGCAATAAGCCGAACCCCAGTACGAACGCCTTGCAAATGGTCATTTCGGCAGCGGCAATAAGCCCGAACCCCAGGTACGAACGCCTTGCAAATGGCATTCACCTCCCCACGAACGCCTTGCAAATCCCGCAGCTAGCGAACCCCAGTACGAACGCCTTGCAAATAGTCATCTTCGCTGAAGCAGTAAGCCCGCCCAGCGAACGCCTTGTTGCTAAGCGAACCCCGGCAAGCCTTGCACATCACCGCGGCCATGCCCGAACCCCAGGTCAGGCAAACCATCTGCTTGAAAAGAACGCTGACAACGAAGCCCGGCGGGATAAAGCGCGGCAATCCCACAGGCACGAAAGCCGCACCAGTCGGCATCGCAACTCCGGTTTGAGGCGCCACACGCCCTCGAAGGTTTGAAGCCCGAGTTCGAGACGCCTCCCTACGTCTCCATTCGGAGTACGGTACCTCGCGAATGGTCTTATCCGAGTTTAGACGCCTCCTAACGGTCTCGCTCGGGTCAAGGTCCCCATGCGCGGCCCTTGCCCCTTTTCGAACTACGATCGGCTTGATTCCCGCTCGGGATACGTAGGAATCCTTTTCGCTAAGGGTCCGGCCGGTGACCGCCCGAGTCTCTTTCAAAGTAAGGCATCCCGATTTGGATCCTTATCTTTTCGGCGACCCCACTTCCTTCGGAGTGACGTCGCCGAGGGCTAGCATAAGTACCCAAATCCGGATCGTCCAAATCCGTCGGAAAGTTAACCGAAATCCGTTAAGCGGCCCGCTCGGGTTAAGGAACTCGTTAAACTCCCGTTCTTTGTGCCAAGCGAGGCGTCCGGGCTTGCCCGTGCATCCCGACGTCAAACCGTACTTATCACGTGACATCTCACGTAAAAGTATGGCTTTCCACACGCATTTTCCGGCACTTTCGGGCGTTTCGGACATTTCCGGTTGTTATTTTAAAAAACGGACAAAGCGGGACCAGGGAACGAACTCCCACACTTACGGTGAGTCACGGGACACGTGTCACGCATGCCTCCTCCCTCTAGTCACTCGTCAATCACAAATCCAGGCCAAAAGACCAAAATACCCCTGGTTTGCAATCCAAGTCCGTGGGACTCAGCTTTGTGCAATTTTCTGAAATTGCCAGCCAAGTCCTCAGTTTCCAAAATTCCCAAAACCCACGAAATTCGGTCCAAGTCCAGCCGGACTCCTCTTTGCAATTTTCACCCTATAAATAGAAGTTCTTTGTCAAAGGCAAGGAGGAGGATTTTAACACCAAAAAATCACATACCCCACGGTCCAAGCGGTTTCCACCCCTCCCAGGAGCTCCCGTTTTGTCTCGATTCGCGTGAAACCTTCGTATTTCGATCAAATACGCACCCTACAACTTTGAAACAACCTTTCGAATAACTTTCCGTGTCCCGTGCACACCTCCCGAGCCAAAGGAGTCGACCCTAGCCATAGGTATAACTCCCTCTCTCTGAATCTTCCGTTCCGTCTCGGTTTACGCGCCAGTCGCTATAACTGTTTCGAACGTCATTGTCAAAATGTAGACGCCTCCGTCTAACGGGGTCCGATACGTTTTAGCCCCTCGATCCTCTTCTCTTTCCGTAAGAGAAGTAATCACGGGTTAAAACGGCGTTCCGACCTCGTTCCGTTTACTTTCACGTCATTTACAATTCCGAGCCGTTTGGCCTCGTTGATCGTCATTTACAATTCCGAGCCGTTTGGCCTCGTTGATCGTCATTTACACTTCCGAGCCGTTTGGCCTCGTTGATCGTCATTTACACTTCCGAGCCGTTTGGCCTCGTTGATCGTCATTTACAATTCCGGATCGTTTGATTCCGTTGACACCGCTTTAAATACTGTCATTTACAAGTCCGATCCGTTTGGATTGTGATAGTATTTACTTTTCAAAGTCAGTTGCAACCCGATTCGTTGATCGCATATCATTTAATACGCATTTTTCCCGTAAAAATCGTTAACAATGTAATGCCCGGTTCAAAACCGGAGTTCGTCCGTCGAACTCTCTTTCAAAACGCGCGAAATGACGTTCGGCCTCCGAATGCTCATCTTTCAAACTCAAAGCCGCCATTTGACACTTAAAATCATTTAATACGCATTTTTCTCGTAAAAATCGTTAACAATGACTCAGGTTCAAAAAAAGTCGACGTTTGCCACGCAAACGCTCATTTCAAACTGAAAATCGACGTTTGCCACGCAAACGCTCATTTCAACTCAAACCCGACGTTTGTCATTCAAACGCTCGTCTTTTTAAATAAAGTCACCTAATCAACGTTTGTCATTCAAACCAAGATTAAGCTTGTCATTCAAGCCCCCATTTCAAAACACACACACCCACACACACGATTTCGAGAAAGGTAGAAAGACTCGTCATGCGAGGCGTTTCGGGTGATCTCGTAATACTCTACCCGAAACGTAACCTGACCTCCGAACCTAACAATCTCTGGTACTAAAAGCTTTTTACTCGTTTTTGCTGCCAATAAAAATGATCCCCTTTTTCAAAAGCCTTTTCCTAAGTTTTTGCTACCAATAAAAACGACACCTTTTCGCAATAGCCGTTTCTCAACGTTTGGGCTCAAAATACAAAACCGCGTGGCGACTCCTCATTCTGCTCCTTCCCGTGAAGCGAGGTCTCAGACACCAACCCCCCGCGAAAGACAACCGCCTTTTCCGCCGCCCCGCGCGCAAAAAAGATCGGGTAATTTCAAAAGCTCATTCAACTTAGCGTTCCACCTCTTATAGAACTCGGTGATTGACTCATCTTGTTTCTGAATTGTATCGACCAAGTCGTCTCTAGTTGTGCGCCATTCAAGGTTCCCACGGTACTTTTCAAGAAAGGATTCAGTGATTTGACTCCAAGTAGCTCGAGCTTCCGACTTAAGAGCTAGAAACCATGTCAGGGCAGGTCCTTTGAGGGTTGCTGGGCCATAAACTCGGGAGTACAACCCATAGCTCCCATAGTCATCACGTATGTGTCCACATGAGTTTTCGGACATGCTGAGCCATCAAACTGTATCTTGGGAATTTTGAACTTGTAAGGAAGAAGCTTCACTTGTTCTGGATCGACCACTTTGAGTCCACTTGATCCTACAGTCAACCGGTCAATTTGTTGTTGCATCTGCTTCAACAGTGTAGTTACCTACGGAGTCATCCCGGGAAGCTGAGGAAGAGAGGGAGCAATAGTTGAAGAAGGCTCAAAACTGGCTGGTTGGAAGAGAGACGGCGAGTTGTTCCGAGCGGTGGTAGGCGAAGGGTCTTGGAGGTGACAAATAGTTAAAGCCGGCCAGGTTGGAGAATTCGATTACGCGGGGAAGCACTAGTGGGCAAGTAAGGAGGCGGACCCGGATATTGCAGAGGTGAGGAGCCAAACTCAAAGCTGAACCCATCAAAGGCCGAGGCGATATCCTTGAGGTTGAGGCGGCTAACGGAGAGGCTGCAGAAATCCACTTTGGTTGAACTGATTCTGGGAGTAAGGGCGCTGATTCTGATATGGGGCGTGACCCTGGAAATGATGACCATGAAACGGACCTTGCTGATACTGGGAGCCTGGAAATAACAAGCCTTGACTGTTCGGAAGCTGGGATCCAAATTGGTCTAGAGGCACGGATGCATTGGGGATTGGAGAGGAGGTCAAATCATGGAAGACCGACTGTGGTCCACCAAAACCAACTTGAGAGTTCACCGGCAGCCCCTGATTCTGAGCATAACTGAACTGTGCACCCTGACTCTGAGGCTGAAAAGGGAGAGACATATTCCCGACTCCTAGATCAGTGTCATTAACCTCGGTAATCTCTTCATAAGATCCATCCGCCCGACGAATCACAACAATCCCTCGAATACGCATTGCTTTCATAAACCTAGCATGCGTTTCGTCCTCTCTAGCCTTAGCAGCTTGTCCTTGGGTCAATGCAGCTTGGGCGAGCAATCGAGCTTCACGCTCACGAGCCACGGCGGCTTCAAGGGCAACCCTCATTTCTTCCATCGACAAATCATTCGACCCCGGCTGACCCATAGTAGATGAACCTCCAAACTGGGCGGGCGACATATTCTCTGCACCAGACATCTCGGAAACTGTGACTGCTTCGGGAATGCGCACCAAACGAGACCCACGAACCCAACTTGTCGTCGCTGCAGGGGTAAAGAGGTTGTATAAGGTGAAGGACAGAGAACTTTGAGAAGGTATGGGAGAGGGAAGAATGGGAAAGGAGACGGACTCGTGCAACACTTATTAATCTTCAAGTAGAAATCGGTGGCTTTTAAGTCCTAGGAACAGTTGGGAAAGGCTAGTCCTTTATTTCACACAATCTAGACCTCGGGGGAACCTATGGACACATCATCCACAAATACACCAAATGCGTTGTTTCAAAATTAATAATAGGCGATAATACCTAAATAAAACCAAAGCATTTATGGGACGGACGAGCAGCCCCAATTTCTGGAGAAATTTGGGCAGCATAACGGGTATTCCTGAAGAATTTCAAGGAAAAATCCGGCATGACCTCTCGTCGGTGCACGTTGACAAAGCGACATGATCTCTCGTTAGAACATGCCGTGGGAACGACATGTCCTTTCGTGAAATCATGTTGCGATGGCAACATGCCCACACGTGCTAGGGTTTTGGGAAAGGTACGAAAGTCTATTTAAATTTTTTGAAACAATTCATTTTAGTGTATTTGAAAATGTCGTGTCAAAAACCAACCCTTTTGGGTAAGGTTAAAAAGTGTGGTGCCACCTATAACGCGCTAGGGGGATAGGTTTGACATTAGGCGCTCAAGCGTAGGCGAATATTATCACCATCCGCGATGCCGTCAATCGCACCCGAGGGTTCTAGATCTACGTGATGTAGTGTGCGGGATGGCTATCTTCCTTTATTTATGAAAATGATTTTTTGATTTTTTTTATATTTTTTTTTATTTGAAAAGGGGGATAAAAGAAAATAACACACACACTCCCACAGAGATACAATAATCAAAGATCAATAGATTGATCATGGGGGACTGCCCCACAATCACAACCTGTATCAAAATTCAAAGTCCTGCAGAATGGCACTTTCTGTCGCGTGACACAGGACATGGAGGGCATGTTATGTCGCGTGACAGAAGGAAACAAACATCTAGAAGCTGAACCAATAACCAGAGCCAGCCCCAGCCTCCAAGCATCAAAACAATATCTCAAGCTCCCAAAGATCGCAGAACACAAACAACAAACAAAGGCATACAAATTGCAAGATCTCATAAAATGCATGTATCGCACATGATTATCAAGGATGCACATAGAATGAATACATTGGATGTCTAAACGAACGAAATCATGACCCACTTAGTTTTGAAAAACAGGTTTTCAAAAAGCATGTCCCCAGCGGAGTCGCCACTGAATGTGCGCTCGCCCGAAAAATTCGGAAGTTTGAAAAAAAAGGAGTCGCCACGCCATGCTTAGAGGTGCACTTTGAAAAACCTTTTGAAAGAGAGTAGGTTCGGGGGTTAGGTTACGTGTTGGGAAGAACCGAGAGTTCACCCAACACGCCTCGTTCGTAGACGAGTCTTTCTAATCTAGACATCCAAATAATTCAAAGAAACGTGCAAACAAAGATAATAGACAAATGTGATAATCATGAATTTTATTGAATAAGAGAGATCATTACAACTTGTAGACCAATTGTCTGGGAGGCCACATCCCTTTACATCAACAAGAAACAGATTACAAGAGAAAACAGGTCCTCTGCAAAGGGTCACATCTGTCGCGTGACATAGGACTCCCTTGTTCCAATATGTCGCGTGACATCAATGGTCACCTTGCAGAGGCTCACAATCAAACAGATCACCAAATCTCCAGATGAATCAAGCAAAACCAGATCTAGGAATTGAACAACATAATCATGAAGCTAAATGCTAAAACAACTAAACAAAATAAGCTACAACTGAAATATGGTCCCTGCAGATGGTCACGACATGTCGCGTGACACAGGACTCCTCATGTCCAAATGTGTCGCGTGACATATGTTTACCATCTACAGGTACCTCACTACCGAGATGCGAGATCTAGCAAATACACAACAATTATATCAGAAACAGTAAGAACAATACGAATTAAACACGAATCAATCAAAGGAGTGTGGATATGGAAGATCCACACTCCCTTGATGTCCAAATTGCAAATCCAAGCAAATCACATCATAATCAAGCAATTGGACTCAAGTATAAGCTATTTAAACAGAGATATTGCAGTTGCCACTTGATAATTCGAGGCAGAAGGAGCCTGATTATCAAGTGGAGAAGGAGAGAGAGTAATTAGAACAAATGAATGAGAGAGAGAGAGAGGAGGAGAGAGTGTTACCCTTGTAGTATTCAACTCTTACACCAAGTTAGGTGTAGGAGCCTTCAATTCAACTTCGAGATGGAGATCTGAACACGAACTGAGAGCTGAATTCAAGGGCTTCAAGTGTATAGGGAAGTAGAGAGGGAATTGGGTTGAGGAGAGGTGAGAGGTGAGGGAATTGAAGGGGAATTGGGTGGTTTTGGTATGAGAGAGAGAGAGAGAGAGAGTTTCTGGCGTAATTTGGACAGAGTAGCTTTAGGGAGGTGAAATTCGGATCCAAAACTGAGAGGGGGAGGGTCTTATTTATAGCTGCAGCCTATGGTCACTTTGTGTCGCACGACGTAAGGTAACCACTTTCCATGCTTCGAGTTGTCGCGTGACACAAGGTGACCATAACCGTTTTTGGCGCCAAAACTGATTCTGGAACCTTCCTAGGTAATACCCAAAAAGTCCAAAATAGTTTTATTCTCTCTAGGTCCTTTAACTCGAGCAAAGTACAAAAAAGTACTTCCTTCGCGAGAAACATATGAAATGTTTCCGAAAGTCTCGGGATGGACCGGGAATTTACCAAAACGCCCCTAAATGCCATTTTATTACTTAAAATGCATCTGAAAGGGTCGCGAATTTGGATTGGCGTACTTACAGCTACTATATCTGATCGAGTCTTCCCCTCTGTATAAAAAAAAGTAAAAAAAAAATGATGAAGAAAAGCGCAATAAAATTGTCCCAGATGAGACTGAAAACCTCCCAAAAGGCAGTCCATGCAAAAATAAGGGACGCGCCCGGTGCTAAAAGAATATACCCAACTAGACTGAAAACCCTAAAATGGGCAATTTAGGTAAAAAACAGGGTTGCACCATGTCCCTCTTCTATCTCCCCTTTCTTAAACACCAAAGTTAATTGAGTCAAACTACGGAGACCTGAGCCCCTTAGTTCTCTTTTTAAAAGGGGAACGTAGGCAACCACTTGTGGTTCGGTCTAAAATATTGCAAAATCTCAATTCTTGTCAAACAAATGGCGCTTTCAAATTGCCAAAATGTGTCTTGATTATAACTCCAAAGCTATTCAAAGATTCATTCCAAGTTAATATTCTTTTTGATGAGTTCAAGCACGGCCTGCTCTCGACTCATATAACCTGCTACGAATAAAAAAATAATAAAATTTTCAAAATTCTAACATCTATTTGTGTCTACAATAGGCAATTGGGAAATACTCATGTTCTATACAATAATCTCTTTCTCAAAAATAAAAAAAATACACAAATAAAAGTGTCTCCTATCTCTCAATAAAGCATCTAGGAGTTCGTTCCCGCTCCCAAACTTGAGTCTCTACTCTTCCTCGGTCCCCGGGAGGTCTTTGACCTAGGAATGTCAAAAAGGTCAGTTTGAGCTCGTCATAGCTCAGGTATAATGTGAGCCAGTGAATCGATCAGCCCAGTCTCTCTCAAAGCGGTCCTAGCAGTCCTCTCTTGTCTAAAGGCCTCTCTGTGAGCTATCACCTCGGGATCATCTCTCATAGCAGCTCTCCGAAGCTCTTGCCTCCGATAGTCCTCTGCAACATCACCAGTGATATCATCCGGGTTCCCCTGGGCCTCCACATCTCTGAAATATCATCTGGTCGGATAGTCTGCCCCAAGGTATTCTCGACGACGAGCCTCTATCATCAACTGCACTGGACTCCGTTGCTCCTCATACCGGATCAGATATTTTGTGGTCAAGAATGTAATGCCTCGGGTCTGGCGAAGAAGTGTCCGTGTAGGCAGAAAACCCTCCAGAAAAGATTTGCCAAAAAACTGCATAGTCTGGGGCTCACCCATACTCGTAAACAAGATCGGTTATCGCCTCTCTCTCAAAGTCTTGACAATCTGTTGCGAGTACCCTTACTGTCTGCTCACTAATGACGGGATACAAAAAGAGGATACATGCAACCCTGACAGCCTGACTACCACCGACCCATCCTGAATGTCCCTCATGGTCTGTAGCCTCCATGCCGGAATCCAAAAGCTCAGATCAGCAGTCCCATATCGCGTCAATCTCATCTGCCAGCTATCAGCAACTGCATCTCTCACCATCCTGTGTTTCCCTGTCACCCAAGGCATTGCTTTCTGCCCCTCTGGTAGTGGCATGATCAAGCGCAACCTCTCGAAAAGCCATAAGGATAATAAACTGGGGTTGCCTGCACCCATAAAATCAGATCCTCCTGCCAGCCTATCAATGCCATGGTATGTCTCAGCCAGAAGCAGCGGTACAATATCCATCTCTCTCTGTCCAGACTGGATTTGACGAAGGTCCACACCTCGATCACCCCTGAGCTGTCTAACAATCTCCAGCAATGTACCCGGACAGACTCCGAGGTACCCACAGAAATAGTGGGCCGGCAGGGTAAGCAGTATAAATATATCCAAAGATGTAGAAAGATCGAACAACTCAGGACTGGATAGACGTAATCTAGCCATCTGGGTCAAATCTATAATCCTATCATCAAGAATCATGGGTGCTACCTGATCTGCTGGTAAGCTCAAGAAGTCTGATAACTGCTCCGTAATCGACCGTTTATCTCGTGGAAATGCTACGGTCTTTGTCTCACTCAGGCCTGTCAATGCTCTGAAATCTTCCATTGTCGGCGTCAAATCATTGTACGATAAGGTGAACACATGTCGCTCCGAATCCCAAAAACACAAAGCACTCGGAGCAGATCCCAATCAATCTTTCAATCTTTCAAAGACCAAATGCATGGCATGCTATATCTCTTATCAATGATTTTCCGATGTTGCTTCTGGTGAAAACGCGAAATTTCAATGAAGTCTTGGTGAAATTGATACTCCCGGGAAGCTACTTCTCTGTTGTAATGCTCCATTGCAGTTGAAAGTTTCAATCTTTGTCAAAGAAATCGCTTATCACTCAAACTGGGTCTGCTGGGATTTTTTTATCTTGAAAGGGCAGTGTCTTTAAATGAATTCGGAGCTGGGTTAAAAAGGCCTGTTACGAGCTTCCTTTAGTCGTGCGACATAACTTGCCAGGCTGGCAAGGCATGCCGGGCGACACTTCTGGCCAACATCAGACATCAGCAAAGTTGCTGCAAGCCTGTCTTCCCAGGGCACTCCCCGACTCGCTGTTGCTGCTATACACCTCCCATACATACATACTCACACATATTCGTCCCATATACCAAAATGTAAATGCACGAGAGAGGATTCACTCCACCACATACATCCCTGTACACACTCACCCGATACAGATTCAACACATCACCTCATATACAAATCCGGCAAAGCCGATCATCTAATACAATCATCATCTTTCCTTCTTCTTCATACAATCATCATCCCATTTTTTTAAAGCGGATGGACTTGTGCAATCAAGCTTACAAATAACCAAGTTTAATCTTGTATAAAATGTGCTAACAAAGTAGCATAGTCAAATAAAGTGCCTGGAGTGTTGTGTTCCCCCCCCCCCCGCAGTGTACAATAATCAATTGAGCACAATCGAATCATGAGGACTGTCCCTCAAACCAAAATTTTGGATAAAATAATTCAAACCCTGCAGGTGGTGTTTTCTGCCTCATCTCATCTTCATCAAATCCCGTTTGCACGGCAAGTCTTCATCAAAGCCCGTTTGCACGGCACATCTTCATCAAAGCCCGTTCCATACAGCACATCTTCATCAAAGCCCGTTTGCACGGCACGTCTTCATCAAAGCCCGTTTGCACGGCACTTCTTCATCAAAGCCCGTTTGCACGGCACATCTTCATCAAAGCCCGTTTGCACGGCAAGTCTTCACCAAAGCCCGTTTGCACGGCAAGTCTTCATCCAAGCCCATTCCACATGGCAAGTCTTTATCACAGCTACAGATAAGCACAACACAGGTATGAAAGCATACATCTACCATTTTTCTCCTGGCATTTTCCTTTATATCCCAATAATAGTCAATCTCGGGCGACTTCCCCATAATAGTCAATCTCGGGTGACTTCCCCAGAATAGCCAAATCTCTCGGGTGACTTCCCAAGTCAAATCTCTCGGGCGACTTCCCAATAATAGTCAATCTCGGGCGACTTCCCCATAATAATCAATCTCGGGCGACCTCCCCATAATAGTCAATCTCGAGCGACCTCCCCATAATAGTCAATCTCGAGTGACTTCACCATAATAGTCAATCTCGGGTGACTTCCCCATAATATCGGGTGACTTCCCCATAATAGTCAATCTCGGGCGACTTCCCCTCAATAGTTACTTCTTCGAACTACGATCCGGCTTGATTCCCTCCTAGGGATACGTAGGAATCCTTTCTCCAAAGGTCCAGCCATTTGACTGCTTTGGTCTTCCTTCGGTTTGAGGCACCGCAAGTTCACACTCCTTCGAGCTACGATCTGGCTTAATTCCCTCCTAGGGATACGTAGGAATCCTTTCCCAAAAAGGTCCAGCCATTTGACTGCTTCGGTCTCCCTTCGGTTTGAGGCACCGCAAGTTCTCACTCCTTTGAACTACGATCCGGCTTGATTCCCTCCTAGGGATACGTAGGAATCCTTTCCTAAAAGGTCCAGCCATCCAACCACATCAATCATTTTCCTTCATCTGCCATATCTCCAGCAGGTCCGGCAATTTGACCACTCTTGTCTATCTTTCCCACCAGCCGCTCACTAGGCTTGGGATCCTTCTTATCGACAACCTCACTTCTTCCATAAGTGACATTGCCGAGGGGCTCTGTGAATACCCCAATCCAATTTATAAGTGCCTTTTAATATAATAAAATTTCACTAGGGGCGTTTTGGTAAATTTCCGGTCCATTCCAAGACTTCCGGAAACTTTTTATAAGTTTCTTGCGAAAGAAGTACTTTTAAGTCTTTTTTCCATGCAAAAGGACCTATAGAAAATTATTCATTTTGGACCTAGGAGGAATTATCCCGGAATGTTCCAGAACAGGTTGATTGGCGCCAGAAACGGTTATTGGCTCGTCAAGTCGTGCGACACAATGAGCCACGAAAAATCACAGCGCTAGGTCGTGCGACGCAACTAGCCACTCTCCAGCAGGTTATAAATAAGACCCTCCCCCTCTCATTTCTGGATCCCTTTTCGACCTATTGTTACTCTGCCCAAATATGGGCGTAACACACACAGCAAAACACACACAATTCTTTCTCTCTCATACATAACTGAAATTACCCGGGATCCGGCTCGCGCGCGGGCCCCGTGCATCTCGCATTCGTCGCTGTTTGGGAAAGTCGCCCGGATCCGAGAGGCAGCGCGTTCGCGCCCCGGCATCTGGCTTATTCCGTTTTAGCGTTGCCTGTTGGACGTGTCTCGCTGTGTTTTGCTTTGTAGAGTCGCCACGCCGTTTTTATTATTAAGCCCAAAACATTGAAAAAGGGCATCAGTTTAAAAATAATAATAAACTGTTTTTGTGTGAAGAGATTTTGAGTTCGGAGGTCAGATGACTCCTCGGGAAGAGAATATTAGAATCTTAGAGCTCACCCGAGTCGCCTCGTAAAAACGAGTCTTTCGGATACCCCTAATATTCTTTAACTGTTGTGTGTGTGTGTGTGTGCTTTAAAAAATGCATGCTGTGTCGGATGTCTACATTGTACAATGCGTATTGAAATGTATTGAAATAGTAATGGAAGGAAGCCTTACCAATGTTGGTTCGTGTCTGTCTTCCACTGGGGAATAGTGTTTGAGGATGGAATGATGTTCCGACACGGACCGGGATTGCTTCGGGAGGGGCCGGTTGTCTGCGGACAGAGTTTCGACGTGCGTTGAGATTGTAGGCTGCGTTCGGGCAATGCTTCGGCGTGCGTTGGGGTGGCAGGAGTCACTCGGGCAGAGTTTCGGCGTGGTTTGGGATCGCCGGTTTGACTCGAAAAGAGCCGGGACGCCTCGGGAAAGACCAGGCAAGGCCTCGGAGTACCACGAGGGGCCTCAGAGTACCTCGAGAGTGCCTCGGGGCAGCGCGGGAGCATCGCGGGAGCGCTCGGGGATGCTTCGGAGCACCACGAGGGGGCTCGGAAGGCCTCGGAAGGATCCGAAAGGGGCCGGGAGTGCCCCGAAGGGTCTTAGAGGGGAGCCTGAAGGCTAAGGGAGGAAGAGAGAAGAGGGAGGTGTGTCAAAATGAGGAGGGGGAGCCCTCTATTTATAGTAAAAATTTTCGTGCAAGAAGGTCCGTACGGACCTTCTAGGTAAACCAGAATCTTGGTTTTCCTCGATTTGAGGGAATATGTGATGATGGTGAATATTCTGTAATTATGGTGTCCCCTTGCAAGAAGGTCCGTACGGACCAACTAGGCTGCAAATAGGTCCGTACGGACCAACCATGTATGGGAGTGATGATTACTTCCGGGATTTGAGGGAATATTGTGGACTTTAAGGGGATTCAGTAATTATTAAAGCAAAGAGGTCCGTACGGACCATTATTGCTTTTCCAATTTCCTGAAAATTCCCAAAAGGTCCTTTTGTCCCTTTTTATCCCAGAAAGGCTCCTCCCTTGGTTTGGCTGGGGGTTTTGAGAGGGTTTTGAGTGCCAGAGGTCGTCGAGACTGCGTTGATGAGTCTGTGGTGCTTCCCGTGTGCTTGAAAGGGGGTGATCCAGATTGGGGTACTTATAGAAGCCCCTCGACGACGTCACTTATGAAAGAAGTGGGGTCGCCGATAAGATAAGTGGTCTTAATGCGGATCGCGTCTTTGGGAGATAAAGTGACCGGGGAGGTCAGTGTGAGGACGTGGTGGTGTCCTATTGTGTGACCGTTTAGGTCAGTAGGCTGGACCCTGTGATAGGATTCCTACGTATCCCTGGCGGGAATCAAGCCTGGTCGTAGTTTGGGTATGGGGTGAGTGTTTTGTGAATGCGGGCGTGGTGGTGCCCTGAAGTGTCGTGTGACCGCCGAGGTCAGTGGTAAGGATGTGGTGGTGTCCTGGGTGACCGCATAGGTCGATGGCTGGACCCTGTGATAGGATTCCTACGTATCCCTAGCGGGAATCAAGCCTGGTCGTAGTTCAGAGGTCGCGAAATTGTGAGTGTATGTGGGCGTGGTGGTGCCCTGAAGTGTCGTGTGACCGCCGAGGTTAGTGATAAGGACGGGGTGGTGTCCTAATATGTGGTGACTGCCGAGGTCAATTGTGAGGACGTGGTGGTGTCCTGGGATGGAAATTTTACGATTTTCCTAATCGGGTGGTTTAAGGCCTTTCGGGCCGAAGATAGTGATTTGGGAGGTTTATACGGTCTTCCGGACCGAGTGGTTTAAAGCCTTCCGGGCTGGAGGTAGTGATTTGGGAGGTTTATACGGTCTTCCGGACCGAGTGGTTTAAAGCCTTCCGGGCTGGAGGTAGTGATGGGGGAGGTTTATACGGTCTTTCGGACCGAGTGGTTTAAAGCCTTCCGGGCTGGAGATAGTGATGTGGGAGGTTTATACGGTCTTTCGGACCGAGTGGTTTAAAGCCTTCCGAGCTGGGGATAGTAGTTTGGTTGATTTATACAGTCTCCCGCACTGAGTGGTTTAAAGCCTTCCGGGCTGGAGGTAGTAGTTTGGCTGATTTATACAGTCTCCCGGACTGAGTGGTTTAAAGCCTTCCGGGCTGGAGGTAGTAGTTTGGGCGATTTATACGGTCTCCGGACCGAGTGGTTTAAAGCCTTCCGGCCGGAGGTAGTAGTTTGGTGATTTATACGGTCTCCTGACCGAGTGGTTTAAAGCCTTCCGGCCGGAGGTAGTAGTTTGGCTGATTTATACGGTCTCCGGACCGAGTGGTTTAAAGCCTTCCGGGCTGGAGGTAGTAGTTTGGCTGATTTATACGGTCTCCCGGACTGAGTGGTTTAAAGCCTTCCGGGCTGGAGGTAGTAGTTTGGCTGATTTATACAGTCTCCCGGACTGAGTGGTTTAAAGCCTTCTGGGCTGAAGGTAGTATGAAGACTTGAATCGTCTTCTGGTTGTAGTTTGCCATGCGTGAGGACTTGAGTCGTCTTCTCGCTGCGGTTTGCCATGCGTGAGGACTTTGAATCGTCTTCTGGCTGCGGTTTGCCATGCGTGAGGACTTTGAATCGTCTTCTGGCTGCGGTTTGCCATGCGTGAGGACTTTGAATCATCTTCTGGCTGCGGTTTGCCATGCGTGAGGACTTTGAATCGTCTTCTGGCTGCGGTTTGCCATGCGTGAGGACTTTGAATCGTTTTCTGGCTGCGGTTTGCCATGCGTGAGGACTTTGAATCGTCTTCTGGCTGAGGTTTGCCATGCGTGAGGACTTTGAATCGTCTTCTGGCTGCGGTTTGCCATGCGTGAGGACTTTGAATCGTCTTCTGGCTGCAGTTGTGCCATGCGTGAGGACTTTGAATCGTCTTCTGGCTGTGATTGTGCCATGCGTGAGGACTTTGAATCATCTTCTGGCTGTGGTTTGTGGAGGCATGGCTGCCTTGAGCTTTGATTGCGAGAGGTGTAGATGCCTCGTACTTTATCTGCTGGGGAGAAAGTTGGACTTACGATGGCCGCCAGTGTTCTTCTGTTGAGGATCATCGTGGCCTGGTAGAGGCTTTTGCTACTGAGAGGGTGACGTCGGGCTTACTTTGATGGCCGGTGCTTGCGTTGTCGATGAGCGTTTTGGAGGCATTTTGTGCCTTGAGATTTGTGCTGGGAGGTGTTGGCTCCTTCTTGCGCTTGTTTTGCCGTTGAGTAGGCGAAGTTCGAGCTTACATTGACGGCCGGTGGTTGAATTGCCGTTGAGTGGGCGAAGTCCGGGCTTACATTGACGGCCGGTGTTCATCTGCTGGGGATATGTAGTCTTGTATGACTTCCTTTTGACTTGATGGAGAAGGAGCTCGGGCTTACTTTGATGGCCGGTGTTCATCTGCTGGGGATATGTGGCCTTGTAGGGATTTTTTTTTGCTGAGAAAGTGACTTCGGGCTTACTTTTATGGCCGGAAAAGGCGAGGATCATATAAGTTGATTTTCTTTGAAGGTGTCTATACCCTAAGTGAGACTGATTTGGGGGTGTTTACCCTGTGTTGAGACCTAGTTTAGGAGTATGACCCTAGGTTGAGACTATTCTAAGGCGTCTGGACCTAAGTTGAGTTTGATGGCGCATTTTGTGAGTCATGTAAGAACTTTTGTTTGTGGGAATTTTTTAGAAAGGCATCATGCCGTGCTGGGATTCCTCTTTTATGTAGCATTTATTACAGATATGTCTCGCATTTGAAGTTTATTGACATACCTTTGCTGTGTTTACCTGTAGGAGGAGGTGCTTGTGACCGAAGTCGCTGAAATGCTGAGGACACGCCGGCGTTTTTTTGAACAAGTTGCTGAAATGATGAGGACGCTATGGCGCCTTTGTCTGAACTTGCAGTGAGGGCGAGGTGGTGCCTATGTCTGAACTTGGTGAGGGTGAGGTAGCGCCTTTGTTTGAACTTGTTGTGAGGACGTGGTGGTGCCTCTATCTGAACTTACGGTGAGGGTGAGGTGGCGCCTCTGTCTGAACTTGGTGAGGGCGAGGTGGCGCCTCTGTCTGAACTTGGTAAGGGTGAGGTGGCGCCTCTGTCTGAACTTGGTGAGGGCGAGGTAGCGCCTTTGTTTGAACTTGTTGTGAGGACGTGGTGGTGCCTCTGTCTGAACTTGGTGAGGGTGAGGTGGCACCTCTGTCTGAACTTGGTGAGGGTGAGGTGGCGCCTCTGTCTGAACTTGGTGAGGGCGAGGTAGCGCCTTTGTTTGAACTTGCGGTGAGGGTGAGGTGGCGCCTCTGTCTGAACTTGTTGTGAGGACGTGGTGGTGCCTCTGTCTGAACTTGGTGAGGGCGAGGTAGCGCCTCTGTCTGAACTTGGTGAGGGCGAGGTAGCGCCTTTGTTTGAACTTGTTGTGAGGGCGAGGTTACGCCTCTGTCTGGACTTGGTGAGGGCGAGGTAGCGCCTCTGTCTGAACTTGTGTTGAGGGCGAGGTGGCGCCTCTTTCTGAACTTGTTGAAATGTTTGAGGCCATGGGGCACCTCTGACCGAGTTGTTGAGGTGTTGAGGACGTGGGACGCCTCAGGTGCTGGACAAGGAGAGGAGGGATGGCTCGTCTTCTCCTTCCTTCTTTGTTCTTACTCCTACAGACTTCTTGGACTATCCGGTCGAGGAAGGTGCTGGGTTCACCGAGGATGATGAGGTGGCTGGCGGAGGCGCCGAGATGCAGGAGTCTTTACCAGGCGGTGGTGCCGATGACTTAGAGTAGGACTCCCCCTTTTTTTTCTGTTCTGTGCACTATCTGCTTTTTCGTTGCAGGCGGGGTGCTATGAGTTCTTCCGTTGCCAGCCGTGGGACTGGGAGGATGAGGCCATGTTCGGTTATCCCGCCATGATGTGCTGGGCTCATCCTTTGAGGAAGAGGAGGACGGGAGAGGGATAGTTTGGAGGGGTTTCCGCTGTATACTTGGACTCGGTATGATGAGGATGAGCCGGAGGGTGCCCCTGGGTGATGCGGCAGCGGAGGCTTCTGCGGGGTCTTACTCGTGACTCCATGTACTTGGGGGAGAGGTTATTCTGGCAGTATGGCACAGGTGCGCCTCCTATGGCTTCGAGGGATCCGCCCTTCCATATGATGAGTCCTCTTGATATGGACGTGCTGGAGTATGAGAGGTACCGATCCGGCGTGAGTGCCGAGGAGTTCGTCCTGGAGGGCGAGGAGTATGCGGCCTTGGTCAGGCAAAAGCTGAGGACGCCATAGGTGTTGGTGAGGGAAAGACAGACTGGCTCGTCACGTCCTCTAGATGTTCCGGTGCCTTGGCTGGACTTCACGTATGTTCGCGGGGATTCGTCGAGGCGGAGGGTGTCGGTACCCGTCCCTGAGCAGGCTCCTGCTGCCTATCGGGTTGACCCGGATGCGCCGGTGAGTGTGCTTACTCTTTTCCATCTTGGCATCTTTTCTGTATTTTTCTCTTTTTGTTGGGTATGACTGTATCTATTTTGCTGAGCGTTTCTTTGGTTGTTTGCTTGTGCAGGCCTCGAGGAGATCCTTTGACACGTTGACCCGCCGTTATGTGGCGATGCGGCCTTTTTGCAAGGAAGTTCGCGGGGAAGCCGTCTTGCAGGTCTTCGCGGCACGCGGCGGCGTTCGAGCCAGTGCCTTTGAGGAGGTCTGTGGATACTCCTTCTTCGAGGGCTGAGCCAGGGCCACAGCCGGAGGTGCCGGTTCGAGAACAGCACGGCTTTGATGTGGGGACGTCTTCGGGGACTCAGAGGCCGCAGACCCTTCATCAGTTCTTTCCTCCGCCGGAGGCACAGGGTGAGGGTTCATCCTCGCATCCCTTCTTTGATCCTTTCACCGGGTTTTGACTCTTCAGAGTACTTTGAGTACCCGCACGAGGAGGGGGTGCTGTATCCTGATGACGAGGATGTGACTGCCGAGTTTTCCGAGATGCCGGATTTCTCATTTGTGGAGGATGATGATGAGTCGGATTAGGGCTCTTTTGCTTTCCCTCTTTCCGTTGTTTTTTTTTGTAGAGCAACAGACATTTTGTACCTGTAATAAAACACTTGTATTTGCACAACAAAGTATTTTATTTTAAGATGTAATGACATATTTGTGATTCCCGGGATTGACCTAGGAATTGTTGCTAGCTTATTATTATTTTTGTGTATGTCGCATGAGCTGGGAATGCATTTGTGGTTAGTGGAGGCTGAGGCAGCTTTGGCAAGTTTTCTGAGCAGTTGGGGGCCGGCAGCTTTTAACGGCTTCATGAGCGGTGGCGGGAGTGATGTCTCCTGGGACGCGTTCGCTTTGTGCTTGATAGCCACTCTTTTCGGGGTTGACTACCTCAGGATATGTGACAGTGCTCTGTTGGATGTGGCAGGCCATTGTCGGGCGGACGAGGATATCATTTCTTTGGTTCCGAGGGAAACCTTCCACGGTGTGGATCGTCTGGTGATGAGAACCGATTCATGCGGGGGAAGCCCCTGCTTTGCTTGCATTATGGTCGCGAGAGAGGCTTCAAACCATACCTGAGTCTCCGGCGTCTCTTAGTCCGTGGACGTTTGCTTGGCGACCTCTTGTCTTGGACATGGATCAATCTGCTTGGGAGAGATGGATGGCATATCTTGGTACGCATCAGATCCGTTGGTGGGTTCCGCATTGGGGGATCGAGACTAGGAGGGCCTTTCAGGAAGGTTCCTATGTTGTCGAGTTCCGTGTTTGCCTTGGTCCTCTTTCTATGTTCCGTTGCTTGTTTCCTGCAGCCGGGATGAGGCAGGAGCCTTTGCTAGGCTGGGATGACATTGCCAATGTGGAGGTAGCTTCTTTCTGCATGACAGATCCCGATGCCTTTCTGTATTTTCTGAGGGTATGGAAGTATTCCGCTTTCCCTCCTGTGGTGCTCCTTAGAGGCCGGGAGAATGTTGTCTTCACCACGGAGTACCTGGATTGGTATGAGTAGCATATCGGGCAGACCCAAGTGGTTTTGGGGAGCAGGCGCAAAGCGGTTCTGGGGCAAGATTGCCATTTCAGCTGCGACCTTAGGAGTGCAAAAGCTTGGGTTAACCCTCAGGGTGTCACGGGAGACGCTTTATTTGACTACGGGACTCGAGTTAACAAACTGGCGGGGAGAGGTCCCTTTTTGCAGACTCGTAGGGAGGAGATCCGAGTCGAGGCACGGGTGAACGATGCTCTGAGAGCGACTGGTTCGTTTGACACGACTAGGAGGACTCCTGATCTCGGAATGAGGGAGACAGAACTCGCTCATGTGGAATGAAAGAAGACTCATTGGGGACAAGGGAAGAAAGGAAAGAGTGATGAAGGGCCAAATGCGAGTAGCATGGAAAGACCTTCTGAAACATTGAGTATCCATTCATCGTCATTGCAGACACATTGATTGTTAAATGTTTTAAGTTGTCTTTTAGCATGTTGTGAATCGAGAGTAGACCGTGCTTGAACTCATCAAAAAGTGTTTTAACTGTGATGATTTGTGATTTACTTTTAAAGCTTTGTCGAGACGCAAAATCTCTTGTTTGCTTCTTTTCTGAGCCTTGGTGGCGTCAATTTTTGGAATTTTGTGTATTCCTTAGACCGAACCAATGAAGGCTGCCTACGTTCCCCTCGGGACCGAGAGGCTCAGTCCGCGTAGTTCGACCCTCTTTGTGGGAGAAATGACTCGTAATGTACACTTGCAAGGGCGTATTTATTTTTGAAAAGGTGGGAACGGGTCCCCTTTTGTGTGAATGCCTTATTTGATGTAGGCACAAAAGAAATGTTTTTGGGTTTGACTCTTTTGAGAGAGTATGAGTACTGAAAAGCTTGTAAAAGTGTATGGAAGCCCTCACGACGTAAAATCGTTGTTTAGCTCTATTTTCCTATTTTTGTAGAAAAAGAAGACTTGTCGAGACATTTGAAAACTTGATTTGTTCACAATGATCACTTGTTTGCTTAAAACCCTTTGTTGATGTTCAGGTTATTCAACAATTAAACCTGATATGCTTTGATTAATCACGAGGAGAAAGTCAACCGGTATCAAGGATCGAGTTGGTCTGGTGTGAAAGAAGGTTTGTGTATAGGAGAGGTCATTGATGAGACCGGGTTTGTGGATTTGTATGTGTTTATGACCGGACCATTTCTGGTTGCCTACGTTCCCCTTAAGACAAGGAGCTCAGGTCGACGTAGTTCGGGGTTGAACCGTGTTTGGCTTTGGGGCCAGGGCATGAATATTTGTGCGGCCTTTGACGAAAAGGCTCGGAAAGCTGAATGATGAGGCACGAGCCTTGAGGTGATTCCTTGACAAGTCGTATTTGACGGTCTTTTCAGTGACTCCCTTGCTTCTTGATCGTTGGCTCTGGGTCTTTGACCTCATTTATTTTTGTGAAGCTTCTTCTTGAGCTCTTTTTTTTGTAGCTTCTGCTTGAGCCTTTTTTTTGTAGCTTCGCGAGCTTTTTTGTAGCTTCGCTGAGCTTTTTTTTTTGTAGCTTCTGCTTGAGCTTTTTTTTTTGTAGCTTCTGCTTGAGCTTTTTTTTTTTTGTAGCTTCTGCTTGAGCTTCTTTTTTTTTTTTTGAAGCATTTGAGGGCGAAGGCAAGCCCCTGCTTGAACTTTCTTGATGCGCACGAGGGCGAAGGCAAGCCCCTAGATTGTTGTCGACATGGGGTCAATCTTTTGATGCTGAGTGACCTTTTGTTGTCCTTTGATGTTCCTGCCGTTGTTGACTTGGTCAAGGTGGTGGTGGGGACATATTTTGGAAAGTGTATGTCTTGATGGAGGCCTTTGTGTGGGGTATGGTAAGGTGTATGGGGAGCTATCAAATGACTTTCTCACACCAATTAATCAAAGCATTAATCATTTGTGGAATTACTTGTTGAGCAATGCAAGTGATCACATAGAACAAAACCATTTCATTAAATGTAATGTGGGGTGCAAAATAATGTCTCAAGTCTAGCAAGAAAAGAAAGAAGACTTATGTATGGAAAATTGAAGACTTAATTACAATGTCCGATGAGGACTTGATTGAATGAGAACAGTACTAGAACCTACGAGGTGGACTGTATGATTCTTTTTGTGTGTTTTTTTTTTTTTTTTTTTGAGTGTAGAAGGAGAAGAAGACTCAATATTCTTTGGGCGAAGTATCGACGGAGAATTCTCCGATTTGCGTCTCTGTAGGCCCTTCAGCAGTTCCCAAATTCATTTTGGTTAGAACCTTCTCGGCAGCTTGGGCCCGATTTTCCTCTCGTTTGACAACATGCTTAAAGATTTGTTTAATGCATTGTTCATTAATGTGTCTGCGTCTTTATCAAGTGAATCAATATTAATTGTTTTGATTAGTTAATTTATCATTTGTTAAAGTGGCAATGAGGGGATACTCAGAAAGGTCGATCTTTTATTCAAAGCATAAGGAAGCGCGGTTTATGTTACAAACGCATAATCTTTAGGCGTAAGGCCGTTAGACGACTCGAGAGACTCGAACATAAATACGACAGACTCGAGGTCTTTTATTTTTGAAGATAGACTCTAGGAGACGGGGGGTTAGTCCAAGCTTCCCGTCCTGTCTATTCTTGCTGGCTGTGGGTCCGCGTTTGTGAAAGTTACGCCGTTTTTGACGCTGCCACTTGCTCGGCCTGTCTCGAACTGCCTTATCTCTGGGGAAGGCTCGATCCATCCCTTGGTGTACCCCGATTCCAGAAAGGATTGTTGGGGAATAACCGTTCTTGGATTCTTTCTCTCGAATTCTTCATTGCGGAAGCCCCAGGTTACGTCTTCACGTCCCTATTCATCACGGGAATTTGTAGAGGACTTATCCACCATGCTTACCTCCTCATTTCTAGGGAAAGGATTTCCGATCGTGTTAGGATCGCGGGGGCGTTCCAACTTTCCTTCTTCGATTAGCCCCTGGACCACTTGCTTCAGCACGAAGCAATTGTCGGTGGTGTGACCGGGGTAGTTGTGGAAGGCGCAGTGCTTGCTCATATCCATGTTGGTCTTGAGAGCCTTTGGTTGGAAACTCTCGAGGGGTTTGAGAATGTTCCTCTTTATTAGTGTCTCGAGGACTTGGCTCAAGGGCATCCCGAGGTTATCGAAATGTTGGAACTGTGGTATGCGAGGAGGTTTGTTGCTTCGTTGGGCTGTGTTCCCCTTGTTCACCTCATTGTTCAGGGGGAACAGATTTCCTTCTGTATTGGGGCCGCAGGGGCGCTCCAACTTTCCTTCTTCAATTAGTCCCCGGACCGCTTGTTTTAGTATGACGCAATCGTCGGTGGTGTGGCCGCGGTAGTTGTGAAAAGCACACTGCTTGCTCATATCCATGTGTCGGGTTAGGATTCCTCGGTTGATAATTCTCAAGGGGCTTGAGCATGTTCTGGTTTACCAACGCCTCGAACACTTGGCTTAGAGGCATTCCGAAGTTGTCGAAGTGCTGAACACGCTGCGGCCGGGGAGGATTGTTATTTCCCGGGGGCGCTTGATCGCGGCTTTCTTGGACTCCATTCTGGATGTAGTGGACTACTTGGGCGGCTTCCTTTCCTTTTCCTGGAGGTGGATCGGTTGACGGGATTTGAGGCCATGAAGCAGCTCGAGCGAATGTAGGCTGTCCGAAGATATGGGTCGGAAAAGTTATGTGGGGAAACCCGTGAATTCTGGGCATATTGAGAGAAGGAAGTGAACACGGGAACATTTTGAATGTTATTTGGATTTGTTTGAGATGGTCCAATGCGCCGATGATATTGAGCTTGCCGCGTAGGGTCGGGAAATTTGTTGTGCCGCGGCCGATGACGGAGCCGCTTGACTGAGGCCTGAGTGGTGCTTTGAGCGGGAGTTGCTTTGCATTGCTGGGTTCCCGTAGCTTTGTGGAGGAGTGACCTGCTGATAGCTTTGGGAAACTGGGGGAAGAGGCACTTCTTCGTCTTCTATGAGGACAGAGGTTCCCTCGGGTTGGGGAGCCGCGACGATTCCGTAACGGCGCATGGCGTATTCAATCCAAGCCTGCTGTTCTTCTTGGCATTTTTCGAGAGCCTTGAAAGCTTGCCAAACTTCTTCCATCGTTTGGAAATTTCCCGGGGGCGGGGTTTCGTTTCCCTTACTGTTATCTGTTGATACCGCCATGGGGGAATAGCGGAGTGTTCTGACCGCTGAACCGGAAGGGCTGTCGGACCTTGTGACCTCGAAACTGAAAAGACGGCTCCTGGGTACTCTCAACCACTCTCGGTTCGCTGGAGGGGGTGACGGGTAAGGTTTATACATGGAAAGGCCTTTTTTGGATAAAGGGGGAAAGCTCATGTGACATGTAGTTTCCGCTTTTTATTATTTATTATTTTTTATTTTTTGATTTTTTTTGTTGTTTTAATTTACTTAAAACAGTGTTTTCTCAGAGTCCTAGGTAGGTTGGAAAAGATTGCTCTTGTTTTTCGCAACTATGCTAGATCCTGGGTCAGTGGAGACCATCTGTGCGGCTATAAGCCCCTCGTTTTGCACCTGTATTTCGACATCCTGGTAGACACCGGCGAGGGTCCTATAGGGCGAGCGGTTTCCACCGGCCTAAAAGGAAAATCGAACCTAAGGCCCGAGCCTGTCATGTTCGTTTTGATGTGTTAGCCATGTGAATAGTGAACCGAGCCGGCACCTTGAGTCAAGATCGGGTCAAGAGTTCGGCATGACCTCTCTTTACCTTGCTTGCGCAAGGGATCTGTGACATTAGGCGTTAGCTGGGTCATATCGTCATGGCTGACGTATCAAAGGCTTGATGACATGGTGTCATGTGAGCATGGATGTATATCCGGGACGGAACATTGTCTGGGTGTAGCTTCGGAAATCAAGATCAGGTCAAGATTTTAGCATGACCTTTCATCGCTTTGCTTGCGCAAGGGATCTTGAATTCCGAGCCTTGACTCAGAAAATGGCCGGCATGGTATATGTATCCAGGCTGTATGACACGGATCGGGTAAAAACCAACCGAGTCCGGGACAGAGTGTGACTCAAGACTCAAACGTGTGGTTGACGCTTGGCTAGGATGGGATGTTTGGAATGATCCCGTGCGCATCCGAGAGGCCTAGGAAGACCAAACGGACTGCAACTGAGACCACTCCGGGTTAAGGGTTGTAGTGTGCAGTGTATCCGAGGCAGCAGTGTGCATAGTGTGCGGTGTAACCGAGGCAGCAGTGCGAGTAGTGTGCGGTCTCTAAAATTCTTTTTCTGAGTAAAACATAAGTTTTTTCGAAGAATTTTAAATGTATGCACAGATGTATATTAATGCATTTTTTTGTATTTTTATTTTTTTTGTAAAATAAAAAAGGTATAGCACATGCACACACACACAACAGTTAAAGAAAGGGGTAAAATGAAAGTTTGACCCTCATCATCGTTTTAAAAATATTTTGTTTTGTTTAAAAGTTTTTGAAACAAAATGTCCCCAGCGGAGTCGCCAACTGAAATTACCCGGGATCCGGCTCGCGCGCGGGCCCCGTGCATCTCGCATTCGTCGCTGTTCGGGAAAGTCGCCCGGATCCGAGAGGCAGCGCGTTCGCGCCCCGGCATCTGGCTTATTCCATTTTAGCGTTGCGTGTTGGACGTGTCTCGCTGTGTTTTGCTTTGTAGAGTCGCCACGCCGTTTTTATTATTAAGCCCAAAACATTGAAAAAGGGCATCAGTTTAAAAATAATAATAAACTGTTTTTGTGTGATGAGATTTTGAGTTCGGAGGTCAGATGACTCCTCGGGAAGAGAATATTAGAATCTTAGAGCTCACCCGAGTCGCCTCGTAAAAACGAGTCTTTCGGATACCCCTAATATTCTTTAACTGTTGTGTGTGTGTGTGTGTGCTTTTAAAAATGCATGCTGTGTCGGATGTCTACATTGTACAATGCGTATTGAAATGTATTGAAATAGTAATGGAAGGAAGCCTTACTAATATTGGTTCGTGTCTGTCTTCCACTGGGGAATAGTGTTTGAGGATGGAATGATGTTCTGGCACGGACCGGGATTGCTTCGGGAGGGGTCGGTTGTCTGCGGACAGAGTTTCGACGTGCGTTGAGATTGTAGGCTGCGTTCGGGCAGAGCTTCGGCGTGCGTTGGGATCGCAGGGATCACTCGGGCAGAGGTTCGGCGTGCGTTGGGGTGGCAGGAGTCACTCGAGCAGAGTTTCAGCGTGGTTTGGGATCGCCGGTTTGACTCGGAAAGAGCCGGGACGCCTCGGGAAAGACCAGGCAAGGCCTCGGAGTACCACGAGGGGCCTCAGAGTACCTCGAGAGTGCCTCGGGGCAGCGCGGGAGCGTCGCGGGAGCGCTCGGGGAGGCTTCGGAGCACCACGAGGGGGCTCGGAAGGCCTCAGAAGGATCCGAAAGGGGCCGAGAGTGTCCCGAAGGGTCTTAGAGGGGAGCCTGAAGGCTAAGGGAGGAAGAGAGAAGAGGGAGGTGTGTCTAAATGAGGAGGGGGAGCCCTCTATTTATAGTAAAAATTTTCGTGCAAGAAGGTCCGTACGGACCTTCTAGGTAAACCAGAATCTTGGTTTTCCTCGATTTGAGGGAATATGTGATGATGGTGAATATTCTGTAATTATGGTGTCCCCTTGCAAGAAGGTCCGTACGGACCAACTAGGCTGCAAATAGGTCCGTACGGACCAACCATGTATGGGAGTGATGATTACTTCCGGGATTTGAGGGAATATTGTGGACTTTAAGGGGATTCAGTAATTATTAAAGCAAAGAGGTCCGTACGGACCATTATTGCTTTTCCAATTTCCTGAAAATTCCCAAAAGGTCCTTTTGTCCCTTTTTATCCCAGAAAGGCTCCTCCTTGGTTTGGCTGGGGGTTTTGAGAGGGTTTTGAGTGCCAGAGGTCGTCGAGACTGCGTTGATGAGTCTGCGGTGCTTCCCGTGTGCTTGAAAGGGGGTGATCCAGATTGGGGTACTTACAATAACTCTCTCTTTTTCTCTCTCAATTCAACCCAATTCATACACCATCACCTAGATCCTTGATCTCCTATCCTTGCTAAGTTCAATTCGGTCATGTAGCTGAAAGTTGAAGATCCTTATACCTGACTTGGTATAAGGATTGTGGATCTACAAGGGTAACAAACTCCCTCCTTCCTTTTCTCTCTTCTATTTGCTCTTTTCATAATTCATGCAATTTCCACTCATTTGATTTGATAATTAGGCCCCATCTGCTCTAATTGTTAAGTTACAATCGCAATCTCTCTGTTTAAGTTACTTTGTTTGATATCATTTCACGCTCATGGCTTAATTTGAATATAATTGTGGCTTGCTCATCAAGGGAGTGTGGATCACTCCATATCCACACCCCCTTAATTTGAATACAATCGCATACAGTTATTTACATCAAAACTGTGAAATAGACTTCTCAGTTTATAAATGTGAAAACCATTATACAGTTATTTACAAAAAAAAATGTGAAATAGACTTCTCAGTTTATAAATGTGAAAACCATTATACAGTTATTTACATAAAAAACTGTGAAATAGACTTCTCAGTTTATAAATGTGAAAACCATTATACAGTTATTTACATCAAAAACTGTGAAATAGACTTCTCAGTTTATAAATGTGAAAACCATTATACAGTTTTATACTCATGTGTGAACAAATGATAAATGATTTTCTCTATTTTTTAAAATTGAAAAATTATTTTATTTTATTTATAAAATTTGAAATATATGATGATTAAACTTGTTTGATTCGTCTTGGCGATGTGATTAAAACTGTGGTTTCAAATTATTTTTTCAATTTCTAGATTTTGGGATATTGCATTTTAAAATTTTGATGAAAAAAATAAGGAAGAAAGAGAAAGAGGAGAGAAGAAACCAACGAAAATAACCAAATTAAAAACATTGTTTCAGTGTGTAAATTGAACTAAACCATATAGTCAGTTTCATTTTTGTTTCCTTATTTCAAGGGCAGTAGAAACTGAACCAGCCCGAGGTGTAAATAAAGTATACATGGTGAAATTACTCGGATCGCGCGCGGAAATGCGGCGAGCGGTTCTTTCGAATGGACTTCACTTGAAAAAGAGAGTCGCCATGCCGTTTTGTATTATGAGCCTAAACTTTGAAAAAGGTTGGTTTTAAAAAAAGTAGGTCGTTTTGATTGGTAGCCAAAACTTGGAAAAGGCTTTAAAAATGAAATGTTTTGATTGGTAGCCAAAACGTGACAAAAGGCTTTTAGGACCAGAGATTGTTAGGTTCGGAGGTCACGTTACGTTTCGGAAAGAGTATGTTGAGATCACCCGAAATGCCTCGTATGACGAGTCTTTCTACCTTTCTCAAAAAGTGTGCGTGTGTGTTTGTGTTACTTTTGAAAATGGGCTTGAATGACAAGCTTTAATCTTGGTTTGAATGACAAACATTTATTTTGGTAAAAAGAGCGTTTGAATGACAAACGTCGGTTTTGAGTTTGAAAAGGAGTTTTAAAAAGGGAGTTTGAATGACAAACTTGGTTTTAAACCGGGCATTACGATGTTACCCATTTTGATGGAAATAATGGCAAGTAAGATGCGATCAACGAGTCAATTTGTGACTCGGACTTTGGTAAGTAAATACTATCATGAGCCAAACAGCTCGAACTTGTAAATGACAATATTTAAAGTGCAGTATCAACGGATCAAACAATCCGGACTTGTAAAAATGCGATCAACGAGCCAAACGACTCGGATTTGTAAAGTGCGATCAACAAACCAAACGACTCGGATTTGTAAAGTGCATAAAGTAAATGCGATATCAATGGATCGAACGATCCGGACTTGTAAATGACAATCACGAACCAAACGGTTCGGATGGTAAAGTGCGAATCAACGGATCAAACGATCCGGACGATAAAAGTGCGATCAACGAACCAAACGGTTCGGACGGTAAATGACATAAAGTAAAAATGGGACTCGATCTCCGTATTAACCCAAAATCACTTTTCTCGAAGGAGAAAAGATGATAGAGGGAGGATCATTTCGAGACCCGTAGACAGCGTTCCGTCTACATTTTGGGAACTTCGACCGGATCGAAAGTAGCGTTTGGCACGTAAAACGAGACAACGCGGGGTTTAAGGAGGGAAAGTGTTACCTAACGTCTAGGTGTGACTCTTGGGCTCAGAAAGGCATATACGGGATACAATTTAGTGTTTGGCGGGTGTTTAGGACGTGTTTGGCTCGTGTTTGGTTGGAAAACGGGGTTTTCACGCAAATTGAGGCATTTACGAGGCTCGGGGAGAGGGTTTTTGTTGCTAGAACCGTGAGGATTTGATGAGGGAGTAATTTTCTTGACCTTGTTTAATGAAGGGGAGGGGCTGTATTTATAGGGGTGAAAAGGGAAAACAGGCCGGACGGCCTAACCTTCAATTTGGGGGGGGGGTTTGGGTATTTTGGAAATTGCAGGGACTTAATGAGAATTTTGATTTTTCAGGTAAAATAGGCCGGCCGGCCTATAACTCAATTTCAGGGGTATTTTGGTCTTTTCACCCTCGATTTTGATTGATGTCGATTTGGGAAGCCGTGCATGTGTGCCACGTGTCCCTGTGAGTCGCCAAGGTTTTTATTTTGTCCCGTTAATCCCAGTTTTGACTGTTTTCTAAATAATTGTCCGAAAAAATGTCCGGAACAGTCCCGAAAAGTCCCGAAAATTGCGTTTTTCGAGGAAAGAGGTACTTTTACGTGTGATAACGTGTGTTGAGTACACTTTGGATTTGGGATGCACGGGGCAGTCCTGAGAAGTCTCGTTGACTCGGGAATGGGAAGTTTAACGGGTTTCGGTTAACTTTTAACGGATTTTGACGATCCGGATTTGGGTACTTACACAGGGGAACATATTTAAATTTATATATGTACGCACACAGACGTGTTCATTGTGTGGTAATCATGTGGTGCCACCAGGGGCAGTTTGGATCAAAAAAATTGAAGGACTTATTGGCGAGTTTCAAAAATGTCTGTCCTTATTGATTGTTTTCATTTGGCCGAGGGGCTAATTGGTCAAAGCCTATATATATGTATGTATATATATATATATATATATATATATATATATATATATATATATATATATATATATATATATATATATATATATATATATATATATATATATATATATATATATATCATGTCATTATTTCAACTATAAAAATATCTATCATTTTAAACCCTCCATCCAAACTTATTTTTAACTAATTTTCACACACACACACAATTTTTGAGAAAGGTAGAAAGACTCGTCAATACGAGGCGTTTCAGATGAGCACAAATATTATCTTCCCGAGGCGTAATGTGATCTCCGAACCTAACAATCTCTTTTCAGTCTTTTTCAAAGTTTTGGCTTATAATAAAAATGGCGTGGCGACTCTCTTTTGTTTAGAAATTCATCCGTTCCTGTTTTCGTTATTTTAAACAATCCGATGCGTCCGGGGCATTTCGGACCGGGGGTAATTTCAAAGCTATTTTTAGGTTTCAATTGTATGTATTTAAGATATTTTTTACCTTTAAATTACTTGAGTATAAATTATTGCATTAGCGTGGATAATTTATACATTAACCATTATTGTGATAAATAGATTCAATTGAAGATCTAGCGACAAAAATAAATCTAGGTTCAATTGTTTTTAATGGCTTAAATGAATTTCTTATATGTTGTATAGAGAGATAAGTACCTATTTCGTCCCTAACCTATAGTCACTTTTTCGTTTTAGTCCAGATTGTAATTTTTTTTCGTTTCTCCCCTTTACCTTGTTTTTTGTTGTTTTTATCATCCTTACGTCACTCCTTCGTCCATTTTTTCGTTAAAACATGCATATGTGGCATGTTGACTCAACAAAATGCTGAGGCCATAAAATTTGATCAAGGTTGTTAAATTGGAAATAATAAGGGGTGAAAGTGTGAAATGTTAAACTATTCATCCTAAAATGGCAAATTAAATGGAAGTAACAAATCAACTTCCAATTTAACCCTACCTCTTCCCTCTAACCTAACATTCTTGTGCAGTAAGAAGATAATGACATCCTTTTAATTGCAAGATGATGCAAGATTCATCATTCTTATTGATGGATGATAAGTTCTGTTTTGTCGATTGTCTTTGCATTCTCTATTTCGTCGAGAGTCTCTGCATTTTTTTCATTGTGTTGAGAGCCTTAGTGTGATATTTATGTTTTACTTGTTAGATTGCTTGATATGCTTGGTTGGGTACTTTTTTCCATCCCATATGCTTTAATCTGTAATGTTTTCTACGTTAAATACTTTTCGTGTGAAATTTTTTCGAATGTCAAAGTTGAGCAGTGTCCAAGTTGGAAAAGCGTTTGGGCATCTTATGCCAACGTTCATAAGGGCGCCCGACGGAAATTTGGTTTCAAAGATGTCATTAGCAAAAATTTGATCCGAGTGATAATTGAAGTTGATAGTTCAATTTTTTTAAAGGCTACGTTTGAAGTTGATAGTAACTCAACTCTATTGTATAAACCTAGCGAAAAGTATAATATTGAGTAAATATTAGGGTTGTAATTCGCATATCAAACGTGCCAACTCTTAATTTTGTGAACGAACCTTTTAAAGAGATTGACTCATTCTTTTTATTAAAATAGCATAGAGTGAGATATTTATGAATCCCTTGTTAATTTGATTTCTTTCGTTTACTTTAATTCTTGCTTTCGTAGTTTATATAATCAAAACAATCAAAACCCCTTGATTACTTTGCACTATGTAAATCAACTTGTTTATCACATAAGTCTTTGTGGTTCAACCTTCGCATTTGTAAGTTACTGCATTAGTGATTAATATACTTGCTAGCTTTTATTACAAGAGGAAGAAATCCTCCATTAAAGACTCAGAAGGCATAAGAGAAAAACATCTGAGTTTTAAACAAATACTTCCTTTGTCCCCTAAAATGATCTTTTTTTTTGCCATTAACACAAAAATACTTGAATAATAATTTTAGTTTGATTTAATTATGCTGATGACAATTTAAAAATTGTTATTGATACACCGTTGTAAATATTATTAATAACAATTTTAGATGTTAATTTGCATAATTAAATCAATATAAAATTATTGTAAAAATACTTACACATTAACAATAAAAAAGTGGGAATATTGTTTCAGGGAAAGAGATAATAGTGATTAGGTGAGGGGATAGGGGGGCTGTTACGCGAACCGAACAGGTTCAGGCTCGATTCGGGCTCGGCTCGTAAAAGCTCGAGCTCGAGAAGGCTCGAGTCTAACTCGATCTCGAGCTCGACCCGATTTTCAGGCTCGAATTTTTTTCGTGTCGACTCGAGCTCGGCTCGTTTGTTCGGCAAGCTTTGATCGGGATCGACTCGTATAAGCTCGGATCGGGATCGGCTCGTTAAAAGCTCGAATAAAATTTTTTGCAAACGATTCGAGCTCGAGACCGAGCTCGGCTCGATAAGCTCGACTCTGATTTCTTTATTATACTTTCATTTGTTTAGTTTTTTTTCTAACATTTTTTTATATAACTTTTTGAAAAAAAACTTCAATACTAAAAAAGTCCAAAATATTTATTTCTATTCATAAAAAATAAAAAATTATACATTTATACATAAAAATTAAAGGATTTTACACGTCCCTGATTTCTTTATTATACTTTCATTTGTTTAGTTTTTTTCTAACTTTTTTTTTATATAACTTTTTGAAAAAAACTTCAATACTAAAAAAAGTCCAAAATATTTATTTCTATTCATAAAAAATAAAAAAATTATACATTTATACATAAAAATTAAAGGATTTTTACCCGTCCCTGATTTCTTTATTATACTTTCATTTGTTTAGTTTTTTTCTAACTTTTTTATATAACTTTTTGAAAAAAACTTCAATACTAAAAAAAGTCCAAAATATTTATTTCTATTTATAAAAAATAAAATAATTATACATTTATACATAAAAATTAAAGGGTTTTACCCGTCCCTGATTTCTTTATTATACTTTCATTTGTTTAGTTTTTTTTTCTAAATTTCGTAGTGGTAGTAGTGATAGTGGTGGTAGTAGTGATAGTGGTAGTAGTGTTGGTAGTGGTGATAGAAGTAGTAGTAGTGGTAGTAGTGATGGTAGTAGTAGTGGTGGTAGTAGTGGTAGTGGTGGTGGTGATAGTGGTGGTGGTAGTAGTGTTAGTGTAGTGGTAGTAGTGGTAGTATTAGTAGTAGTGGTAGAGGTAGTAGTGGTAGTGGTGGTGGTGGTAGTTGTAGTGGTGGTAGTGGTAGTGGTGATAATTGTGGTAGTGGTAGTAGTGGTAGTCGTAGTAATTCGGAAAGTTATATTTTATGGCTCCATCCATCAATCCTGAACATAAATTGAACATTTTAAAATTATTACTCTATTCGTTTCAAAATAAATTTGAAAATCTGTCTCAAAATATATAACATTTTGAAATGTCATTCGAAAAGTATAAAATAAATAATAAATATTTTTCTTAGTTATTTTCAATTTTTTTATGTTTTTTTGTAAGAATATAAAGAATTATGAAAAATCAAAATTGAAAAAAAATTATGTAGAGACAAAGACAAAGACAAAGCTCGAGCTCGGCTCGGATTGGCTCGTTTAGGCTCGAGAATTAGAATAAAAGCTCGATAAAGCTCGAACTAAAGATCGTTTGAGTTCAGATTTTTTAAAAAAAATCGAGTTAAGCTCGAGTTCGACTCGTTAAAGCTCGAGTTCAAGAAGCTCGTAAAAAAGCTTGCGAACATCTCAAAACTCGTTTCAAGCCGAGCTCGAACGAATTTTTCAAAGCTCAGCTCGACTTGTTTACGACCCTAAACTAAATTGGGTAGTAACCTAAAAGAAAAATAAAAGAAAAAATCAAAAAATTTTAACCATTCCAAACTCCGATCCGATTGTTCCGCCTTTATTATTTCGAAGCCTTAGACCTTCTTGAATTGAAATGGTCGCCGGTGAGCTGTGAGAATCAGCCATCACAAATCGCCGGTAAGTTTCTTTTTGGTCGTGGTTGTATCCATAGTTTGGTTATCACATTACATTTCAGCTAAAGTTGCTTCACTTAAAATTCTTTAGGGGTTTCAATTTCAATGGCGTGTTAATTTGTACTCCCTCCGTTCCTACCAAAATGTTGACGTTTAATTGGCAAAATTTATAAATGTTCTTGTTATCTGCTTTCAAACTTTTAGTTTTGTAATTATAAAATGAAATTTGAAAAAACAAAATGGTAAAAAATCATTTAGGTTATTCATTTTGGACGATAAAAAAGTCATTCATTTTGGAATTCGTTCATAAATTGTTCTATGTTACACTCAAGGCATATGGAAGATTTGGTGAGGGGGAGAAGAAAAATCACATACTCCCTCCGTCCCATTACAAGCAACACACTTTCCTTTTTGAGCGTCCCATTACAAGCAACACACTTCCTAAAAAGGAAAGTTTTTATCACTATTCCCTCCACTCATTCTCTTTCCTACATTATTTTAATACTCACAACACCATTATAATTTACTATTCCCTCCACTCATTCTCTCTCCTATTTTACTTTTACACTCACAACATTTATATCATTATTTTTTTTCTTAATCTACGCGTGAACAGTAACTTTCCACTTTGTAATGGGACGGAGGGAGTACTCAGTTACATTCACACTTGAGAAGAATTGTAAGCTTTCTTGCTATAAGGATAGCCGAAGAATATAAATTTGTATGGTGGTCTAGTACATTTTAAAGTCTTTTAGGGGTTATGGAGAACTTAGATCGGATAAGCCATCTCTCCATAACATTTCTACTTTGTGTGGAGGCTTCATATAAAAGGGTTGATTTGAACTTAAAGATGCCTCTTAAAACTGGCCTATCTCGACCTAAAGATTTGTAGGTGTTTTTGTTGATGAAACTCTCTTTGCTAAATACAACCATGGGTAGGATTTGGAAATAAAGGAATGTATGGACATTATTTTGTATGGATGCATGTCAGAAAATCAAATAGTGCCAAAGTCTAATGCCTAGCAGGAAGAGTCACCTTAAGATGGAGTAAATTTCCGTACTTTGTTAAGCAGCTCTAAGGTTCACGTCTCAACTTTTCCAGCTTAAGGACCATAAGGTACAATTCTAAGTCTCAAGAAGAGACACAAGCTGAAGGGTACACTTTGGGGGGAATTTGTTTTGGGTCCTGTGTTAGTTTATTTGGTGGATTCATAATCAATAACTCTTGCACCAAAATGTCTCAATAGGAAGCGCAGATAAGATACAATGCTATAAAATGCCAAAAAGTATCGTCTTCTCGGAGTAAAATCCCCACTATAGTCAAATGGATTGCCTGGACCCTTAAAATGGCTGTGATGGTAGTTGTAACCTTGCTCTAAAATAGGCCAGTGCTCGTGGTGTGGTTTTGTGAAATGAAAGAAAATTTCTGTGGGCATTTTCTATGAAGGGCTTCACTGACAGTACACAACTGGAACTTATAGCAGCTAAATGGGAATTCTTATGTTCTGAGTTGCTACTCTAGTGTTTGGGTTGTCCAGTTCATTTTATTTTTCCTCCTAAAGAAAATAATAATAATAGTAAAATTTAAGGAAATGAATGTTTTGAGGACTTCATTGAATGTTATGGATCTTCTTACTTTTGCATCTTGTTTAATGTCCCTGCTAGTAAATTTTTGCTGATTCCTTAGCCATGTAATCGGTTGGCTGCTCGTAATGCTTTTGAAGCATGTCTACTTGACGTAGCGGAAGACTTGATAAAGATTAATCACAAAATTTCTCTCGAGAAATTCAGCAATCAACCGTCAATTTTCGCTCGAGAAAACTGAAGAGTAAACACTCAAATTTTATTAATCAACAACTGATTTTCGGAATTACAATTAACCCTAATTATATAGTGACTCTAAGACTTGAAAAACAAGTCAAAAACTTTCCAAAATAACCCTAGTCTATATAGTAACCTAATCAATCAATAAAACCTTAAAATAAAGTCCTAATATACTTCTAATACCAAAAATATTACCTATTTAAAATAAATTCCGAAAATAATAAAATAACAAATAAAAATAGTAAAAATCAAATCCTAACTTGTCATAAAAATTTCCCTTCATCATTCTCCCCTGCTTGAAGAAAATTCGTCCTCGAATTTTAAGTTTTGCTTGAACTGAAGCACTTGGAACTATTTGACGGACTTTAAATTTAGTACCACTCGCCATGATATCCATCCAGTCTGTCCATCCATTCATGAGAAAGTTCTCAATAATCATCTTTTTGAAGAACCAAGAATCTGAAACATTAGAACTATCAACATTGAAAGGATCTTCGTAAGGATGACCAATGTCAAACTTCCACATCAATTTATCTTGTGAAGATTCAACGCCAACCATTGGTATACCCATATGATGAGATGTTGGTAATTGACAGATTTCACAATTACATTCATCATAAATAGGTGGTTTTGACCAATCGATGAAAAGTTCGGCAGTCACCGATTCGACGAAAGGCCACGAAATATCAGCACCGTCAGAATTCACCTCCCAGTCTCGCTGTCCGTCGCTGCCACCAGGTCTAGGCTGATTCCTCCGAGTCTGTTGATTGAACAAGTCGGTCATCCAGACCGTTAACTGTTCCATCAACAACTCCATACGTTGATCTACGATGGATCCGATGCGTTCCTCCAGAACCGCTTCATCTTGTTCGTAGATCGCTTCCACAGTTTGTCTCTTCTGCCCCCGAACCATTCTTCCTGAATCGAACGAAAGGCTCTGATACCAACTGACGTAGCGGAAGACTTGATAAAGATTAATCACAGAATTTCGCTCGAGAAATTCAGCAATCAACCGTCAATTTTCGCTCGAGAAAACTGAAGAGTAAACACTCAAATTTTATTAATCAACAACTGATTTTCGGAATTACAATTAACCCTAATTATATAGTGACTCTAAGACTTGAAAAACAAGTCAAAAACTTCCCAAAATAACCCTAGTCTATATAGTAACCTAATCAATCAATAAAACCTTAAAATAAAGTCCTAATATACTTCTAATACCAAAAATATTACCTATTTAAAATAAATTCCGAAAATAATAAAATAATAACAAATAAAAATAGTAAAAATCAAATCCTAATTTGTCATAAAAATTTCCCTTCATCACTACTGTACTTTAGTTTGTCAAAGAGAAACTAAGCCAAAAAGCAATATCGAGAGAAATAATCTTTGAATATGGATTTGAACAACCCCCTCTTTTTATTTTAGTAGTCTAGCAATATTGTTCTTTCACAAAATGGAGCAGGCCACAACAGAGTTGCAGGTAAATGGGAATCCTTATGTTCCGAGTTGCTACTCTAGGATATCCACCTATCCCCTTTTGATGAGTCCCACAACATGGTGCGCTATTGGCCAGGGCTACTGAGCAATGGATATACACCTATACCCTCCTTTTTCCGGGCTTGGGACCGGCTGTGAGATGGATAATGCTCAACTATGCATATCACAGGCGGAGTTAGACCTCTAACCTTGCATACATAAAGAGACACAGAAAAAACTCGTCTAACCTAGTTGGAAGACGAGGAACCTTACATACGGAAAGAGACACAGAAAAAACTCGACGAAAGACGTAGAAGAAGTTGAAAGAGCGTTATAACGAATTACTTCTCTAAGATAGGGTGGAAGATTTCTGATGAGGAACATAATATACGTGTCAAAATCTTGAACATGAACTATCTCAAATGGGAAACTACATTGTGCAGAAGGCCAAACCTCATTAGAGCCGATAGCGTTCACGTCATAGCTTATAAATTCAGGTGGAAAGAACGCACAAGTAACTGATGCTGGAAAGTAGCACCTCTTCAAGTAACAAACATTGCTGATAGCACCCGGTGGTGAAACTGTGAAGTTCGTAGTTTGCTCAATACCACAACCACTGGGATTTCTGGAATCAACTCACAGATTAATAGATGATCCTTTTGCAGAAGACAAATCGTGATGGTAAGGGATAATATCCTTTGAGAATCCACAGAGAATGGTGACTTAAGTTCAAGGCTGTCTATACTGAGCTTAGGAATCTATGACAACTCTTGCACCAAAATGAATCCAAAGGAAGCGCAGATAAGATGAAATGCTAATTAAAATTTCCAAAAAGTTTCGCCTTCTCGAGCCAAAATTCGGATCCTTCAAAAATTCGATAAACTGACTATGATGGTAGTTGTAACCTTGCTCTAAACTAGGTCGGTGTTGTTTATGTAGAAGATAGCCGCTGCGAAAATCTCATTCTGCGGGAGTTCTTTGAGGCTTGCAATGACTGGTCTGGAAAGGAGTGGGAAGGTGGAGTCACCAAGATTTATCTTCAAACCAATCGCTGGCAGATTTCAAGGTAAAAGAGAATGACTGAATAAGAGTTCCTAGTGTTAGGTTTGTACAATTAAAATAAAAAAGAGGAATGACTGGAATTGAATCATTCTCCAGCTGAGTTTACAGAGCTCCTCAAGGCAGACAGAAGCTTATTATTGGGGTTGTGACATTTTTTTCCTTCATAAAGAAAATAATAATAATGCTCCCTCCATCCTAATTGAATATCAATTTATGATTTTGAGAGACTCTTAAGTAAGTTGGATTTTAAGCATTTTTAGTCGTATGAATACATAAACCTAACATAAACACCCTTAATGATTTCACTAAATGACATCATGAGTACATGTGTAAATTATAACATGACAATTAACTAGGGAGATTTGAGTAACTTCACAAAAAAATAGATATTCATTTTGGGACAATACTCTTGCGAATTTAGACCTTTATTTTAGGGACGGAGGAGTAATAAAATGAAGGCAATGAATATGAGGACTTCTTTGAATGTCTTCTTACTTTTGCCTCTTGTTTTATGTATCTGCTACTAAACTTTTGCTGATTCCATAACAATATACTCCCTCCGTCCCAAAGTTTATGTTTGATTTTTTTTTTTTTCAATTTTTCGGACAGTTATTTTGGGACGGAGGGAGTAATAGGTTGGCTGCTCATAATGCTTTTGAGGCATGTCAACTGTACTTAAGTTTGTCGTGAAGAAACTATGCCTAAAGCAATTATTGAGAGAAATATATCCGAATATGGATTTGGACAAACCCCTGTTTTGTTTTTTTGTAGTCTAATGTTATTGTTCTTTCACAGAACGGAGCAGGCTACAACAGAGTTGCAGGTAAATGGAAATCCTTATACTGCGAGTTGCTACACTACGAGGGTGGTATCCCCTTCCGATGAGTCCCACGACATGGTGCTCTATTGGTCAGGACTACTGAGCAATGGATTTTAAAGGAACTTTCTACAAGCTTGTGGTTCATACAGTTGACTTGAACAGTCATTAAGCTAATATGGTACTTATAAATTGGTTGCAGTCAAGTAAGTATTTTGTATTACTGTACAGAACGGCTACGCATTTATAATAATGCACTGTTCCACACTCTTGATGTAGTTTATGTTTTCAATTGTCGTAGCTAACCGATGAACTAGTGAGTATACTCTACTGTCATGGTGGTATGCTTTGCTAACACTGGTGTTTATTAATGTTCTTTTTCCTAAGATTTTTATTTGCTAAAATCTTCTTTAGAAAAATGTCTTGGCATGCGCAAACTTGCCTATGGAAATTAGAACGACGATACTCTTTGGTGGGGCCTTCTTTGGAGCCCTCAGAAGTAACAGATCATTCCAAGTCCTACTATGTAATAGGTTGTACTCCCTCCAACAGCGTAGAACACATTATGAGAGATGATCCATATATGAATGTCGAAAAAAGTTTCAAATTTGCTCTTGATTAAGCGTAAATTTGAATTTTTTTTTCGACATTCATTTTTGGACAGAGAAAGTAATAAATCAACCCGATGCTATAGTAAGCAAGTTAAAAGTCCCCTCCTCCTTTATCCGGGCTTGGGACCGGCTGTGAGATGAATTATGCTCAACTATGCACTTCACAGGTGGAGTTAGACCTCTAACTTAGGACATCTAAATTAGCTAGCAGGAATTTTACATACATAAAGAGGCACCCCTCCTCCTTTATCCGGGCTTGGGACCGGCTGTGAGACGAATATACTCAATCATGCATATCACAGGCGGAGTTAGACCTCTAACCTAGGACATCTAACCTTGTTGGACAAGGAACCTTGCATACAGAAATACGCACAGAAGGTACTGATTTAGAAAGCGCTCATACCGAAAGAGACTGAGAAAGAATGAATGAGAAAGAACTGACTTGGAAAGAACTCAACATAAAGACATTGAAAGTAGGAACACTATTGGATTTGTTGAAAATAGGAACACTTGGGGATTTGGTAAGGTTATGTATTTTGTTTGGTGATTTTTTTACTTAATAATGTATTAGACTGTTAGTCATAATTAGAAAAGGGCCTTGTCCATTCTCAAGCGTTAATCAAATATAGCATAAGTTAGTCATTTGTTTCAACCATGTTGTATTGTGTAGTGCGTTTCAATTCACGGAGTATGATTTTATGGAAATTGATACAAACTAGTTTTTGCTAATATTTTTCAAAATCCTTTGAACTTTCAGAATCTCTAGTCTTAACCAAGCTTTCGGTTTTAAGAGTTGCGACAACCAAATCTTAGATCAGGGATGGAATAACAGTACGACACGATTGACTTGCACCAAGTGTTACGAAATCCTCTTCGAATGCGCCTCGTGAAACTGGGGTAGATGTATTGCACACCAACATTTAAAAGCTGGCACTTATTGCGTGTGGAGTTTCTCCCGCAGTCACAAATTTTGAAAAATAAAGCAATAAATAGTTTGTATCATTTCCATAATTTCATAGATCCGGATTCGAGCTAGGAAGGACCCCACATGGGGGCGGTAGCTCTCTCTACCAAGTGCAGCTGCATTCCCAGGACTCAAACTCTCGAGACCGCTGGTTAAGCTAGAATAGCCCCCTTACCAACTAATCTAAGCACTTGGTGGTGTGAATCTAAGCACGTGGTGGAGGCGGTAATGTAGGGGTCAGTGCACTATTCTTTTTCGAGCCGGAAAGGACCAAATGGGCGGTAAAGCTCTCCCTACCAAGTGCAGGCTGCGTTCCCAGTATTCGAAACCGAAACCTCTGGTTAAGCTAGAATAGCCCCATACCAACTAATCTAAGCACTTGGTGGTGTGGTAAGTACACTTTGGTTGTGGCGAAACAAATTACTAACAAGCACTATATAGATACACAACCTGAAATGAAGATAGGCACTTTTTCAAATTTTGACAGACAGATGAACTGAATTAGAATGCTACTTTTTTTATTCTCATTGATATCAAGAAGGGTTGAAGAGATTTTGTTGATATGGTTGGGGTTTATGTAATTTTCTCTGTCTTTATTTATTTATAGATACATCCTCATTTAATAATTTTTGGTTCTTCTCTGTCTTTATTTATTTATATGGTTGGGGTTTATGTAATTTTCTGCATTTTTTTTAGACGGTTGGGGGCTTTTGAATCTTCTGCAAATCATTCTAGTGTTTATTTTTGGAAGCGGACTGATAGTAAAATTGTAGTTCGATTGGGTGACACAGGGTGTTATAGGACTCCTCTACAACAGAAGACGACATTTAAAGAAGGATATCTTTTGATACTAGTAGATGCATTTATCTGATTTTGTCTTACCTTGACCTTATCTATTAAGTGTTTTCAGTTTCTTGGTATACTCCATGCAGTAAGTGTTTCAAGTTTTTCCTTTTCGTTTTCATTACGTTTAGATTCTTGGTATGTGCATTAAACTGTTTCGAGTTTTACCTTTTCTTTTCGGTTTCAAGGTGTTGAGATTCTTCTTGACTGTTGTGTTGTTGCTAGTGTTGGTGTTCATTGTGGTTTCTAAAACAGATATAGTTGTTGGTTGGTACTTGGTATAGTTTTGCGATGGAGTTTGGGAAATATGAGGTTTATTGTTTGTTTTCGGTTGTTTTAGTCTGGGCTGAGCGTGATAGTTGAATCTATGAAGGGTAATTACTCTGTTCATAAAAAGTTAGAAAAGTAAAATAAGAAGATCATGAAGCCAATATCCATAGTCCTAAAACCCCGCCCCGGTCCATCCCTCAGACCTAAAGCAAAGACCTGTAACTCAAACTCCAAACCATTACCCAAATCGAATCATACTAAACCAAAGAGAATCAGATCATACCAGAAGAAGCTGCCCCTCAGACCTAAAGCCATCATCTAAAACTCTAAATCTTGAACACCCCCCCCCCCCTCCCAAAACAAAAAATGAAGAAGAATAAAGGCAATGTCTATAGACTTATGATCCTTAACCATAATTGAAACTTTTTTTTAAAAACGTACGATGACATTTTTGTAAATAATTGAAACTTTTTTTAAATGATGCGGTGATATTTCGTAAATAAGCGAAATTTGTTAACGCCCCTGACACTTTTTATCACTGCACATGATATTTTTTTATTACTAACATTGCTGCACTATTTAACAATAACCCTTGTACTAGAAAAATATAAACTGACACAATTTTACATTATATATGATACTGAAAAATACTATTACTGTTTTTGAAAAAGTGTCAGTAAATTATAAAAATGTCACTGTGTATTTTAAATAAAGTTTCAATTAATTACGAAAGTGCTAATGTGCATTTTTAAAACTAATTTTGCCTTAATTTTAAAAAAAAAAAACTAAATTTTAATAAGACCTTACTCATAGTTTAAAGTTTACGGGCCATTCGGCCTCACCAATTTTGGGTTTGGAATGAAACAAGAGAGTAGATTGGACTTTGGATCAAGTAACTTTCATAAACCTAAGGGAATTAAAACATTATTTGAAAAGTTCATTTTATAATTTTTTTTATTTTTTTTACAAACAACAATATCAACTGCAATAAGAAAAAAAAAAACGACAATTCATAAAAGTCCGAGACTCATCCCAAATATCAGTATTTGTTCCATCTCTTAAGTTACAACATTGATCATTCAGATCTAAATCTTGAGACGTTCCAATTTTAATTCTAATACAAGTAAAACTTGAAAAATGTCTTGATTCGACATTTAAGAAGTCCCACTCGGATAATATTTTACGTTTAGTACTCGATATATTACAAAATCGGCTTGACGAGTAAATGTCCACCACACATCTCAAAATCCATGAAACATCCTTGTGCGTTAAGAATAATAGCATCCTTTTTATTGCGAGATATTGTGAGATTCGTCATTTGAAATTGCAGAAAAAAAGAATAGCATACAAAAATAAAAATAAAAAATACATAGGCTAACAGCATACAAAAAAAAACATAAGCTTTCAACAAAAGAGAGAAATAAATTGCTCTCAACGAAGGAGTGAAATCAACGATGCTCAACAAAATTGAGAAATTTATTATATTACAAAGAAATATTAAAAACTAATAAGTGTCTATTTTATAAGTACTTATAGAGTTATATTTGCATTATTTGGCTTAGTTTTTAGTTCATTTTAATTCATTTTAGTTAATTTTATATTATTATTCGCGAATATTATGCTTGGTGGTGTTTTTGGTTGAAACAGGGTTTTTTGGAGCAATTTTAACATAAATTATCGCTCACGAACATCTTTGTATGATAAGGAACGAAGGTGGAACATTTTGTAGAAGAAAAGGAGAAGAAAGACCAATGATCTCCTGGCCTAATGGTATCTTGGGTGACTTTTCGTAGGGGAGGTCACCAGTTCAATTCCCTCCAAGGGGAATCTTGTGGTTTAATTATTTCCTTGGGTTTCAGGAGTCTTGGAGTCCCCCGGGGCACATCCTTGCAGTTAAGGAAGCAGCATTGTTGGGCTTGTACCCTCAGTGTGGGGAGTTCAAATCTTGACAGTTTCTTGGTGATGTGGAGCAGCCAATCTATTGGTGTTGTGGAGCAGTCGTTTGGTGTTGTGGAGCAGCCAAGTAATTGCCTTGTAGGAGGGCTCCCTTCCTGAAAGTATAAGGGTCTTCTGCCACCCCTACGCATAGGGCACATCATGCAATTTACCTCCGCCAAGATATTGAGGGCCCTGCGGTGGTCCAGATTAACCGCGAAGCCGAAAACTGGGTAATAAAAAAAAAAAAAAAAAAAAAAAAGGAGAAGAAAGAACATTTTTACTTCTGCACAGGCGCACGTACAAAGGAGCACGACCTTGTGAAAGTTTGAAGTCATTTACGAATGGAACAAAAGAAAAGGTTGTTTCGCATGGTTGTGCCAAATGAAAAAGTGCAGTTTTTTTTTTTTTTTTTTTTATCAAAAGATGCCTTTTGGAGGAAGCTTTTTGAAGAGTGTTAACTTTTGGCTCCTATACCTATAAATAGAGATTATTTAGGTCAGTTTTAGACATCCATAAATACTTGTAAACATACTCTATTATAATTTATATTTCATAAACATCAAAATTCTCAAATACCAAATCCCAAATCATTCAAGATTTTTGAGAATTCTTGTAGTGTTCATATATTTTTGAAGATTGAAGCTTATAAAAGATTTTGAAGATTTCTTCCCAACTCTTTGTCTCTATTGCATTAATTATTAAGACTAATTTTCTCTTCCCTTATTTATATCATGTTTTTCCTTGTTTTACAGTCGTTAGGATAGTAATGGCTATTGAGTAATTCTCTTATTTCTTGTTTCTTGGGGTTGAAAATTCTACAATCATTTAATTCATCTGTGTAAATCATTAACTATTTTATCTTCATCTTAAATCAATTCTTTTCTTATTGCTCTTAATGCCTATGAATAGAAAACATTCATATTTGTATTATCCTAGTTAATCAAAAGTACTTAGTCGTGAATCTTGATTAACAAAATCATATGAATTTAACTAGGCATTAATAATCACGAGAGTAGAATAATTGCCTAGGGAGGGATGATATTTTAATGAAAAATACGTGGATTTAATATAAACTTAATGGGTTTTGACTAATGTATGAAACCATCGATAGAAAAGTCGTGTTAATCGAAAATACGTGTGCTGATGCTGCAAGAATCGTGCCGCTCCGGCATTTGGCACAACAATAGGGGATCTAGTTCCCGGGGTACTTGGGTTAACAAAGTCCCATAGGGTCCTAGCGGGTGTTTGCTGTTCTCCTTCCATATGTTTCTTTAAAGTTTCTCTAAATCTTCTTAATCTCTCGTGAAAGCTTCTTTCGGGTTCCGGATCAAACTTGTCAACGTATGTCCGAGTCCGTTTCATAAACTATAAGAAAAACACTTGAAGAGAAATTAAACGCAACAATTTATCGGAAGAGAAAGCAAAATAGTAAAAATAAAACAAAAACTAAAAATTATGTAGTAAAGACAAAAATAAAAGTAAACCGTTGTCCCCGCAACGGCGCCAAAACTTGTTCTGGTCGAAACCTAACGGTTTATTTATATCCGCAAGCGCACGGGCTATTGTAATATAGCGGGTGCAAGTACGGGTCGATCCCACAGAGACAAGGATTACTTTAGGGAATATTTTTGTCTTTAAAAATTATAGAAAATATTGGGGGAGATAAAATTTATTTTTAGAAAAATAGAGAGAACATAAACAGAAAATTCTTTAATTAAATTCTTATAAAACGAAGCATTCTCGGGATTGGAAATCATACACATAGTTTTGTTCATCAAATCGTCATTGTCTTAGAGATAAAAGATTTTCATAAAAAGCAAGGATGATACATTCGGCTTGCACTGCTTCTCACGATCAAGCAAGTAGCGTTGTATTCTTCACTAATTATGTCCTAACTGTTTAAGATTTCCGTTTACGTTGTTCCCGCCCTGTCACAAACGGGCGTTCCGGCTTATCTCTAGCTGATCATAATTAGTAAGAACCCTTTAAGAACGAGAGTCGATATATTTTTCATTAAAGGAACATCCCTAGGCCATTGAACTACTTTCGTGATCAATGAAACCTAGTTTCTTTATATGGTTCCGTCAATCGAGATTCTCCGCTAGGTACTTCTCTCAATTGACTGAATCATACAAATTGGACATCTCCAAAATGTAAGGCATTTAGAGAATAATATAAAGAAATTGTTTAGATGAAGAAAGAAGACAAGACTTTTCTTTTTGAATGATGAACAAGTATGCTTTTGAGTTTCCAACCCCAAGAATAAGGGGGATTACTCACAAGCCATTTATAACATATAAGAAATAAAAGTAAGAGATTGAGTAAGAAAGACTTATGAATATAGAAGGCAAATGCTGGAAATGGTGCTTCACTTTATTGCTTTTCTTCCAAGGTAATTTCAAGAACAAAAAATGAACTTGATCTTCAAATCTCTTTGGAAATTGTTATCACAAGTGTTTGTATTTTCTATCTATGAAGTATCAGTGATTTCTCTCTAAAATTTCGTATCTAAGACTGATTACAAGGGTCCTATTTATAATTGGGAGGAGACTCTTCAATTGGGTGCCATCAAAAGGTGCCTTTACATCTGCAGCCACGATTTGCACGGCCGCGTCAAGGAAGTTGCACGGCCGTGCGACCCTTGGCGCCGCATTTGAATTTGAGTCTTGACACTTCGCACGGCCGCTCCTCTCCAAGCCGCACGGCCGCTCTAAATGATGACACGGCCACTCCCTCTTCAAGACACGGCCGCTCTATATTTTAGGGCCACAAATGGCCCGAAATGGCTAGGTGCACGCGGCCGCTCCATGTCGGCCGCACTGCCGCTCCACCTGGAATTTAACTTTGTGTGCTTGATTTGGTTGGTGCTCTTCCATGTCTTTTGCCTTGAAGTGTCCAATTATCCTTTTGATAAAAAGACCCTAAAACCTGTCTTTAAATGCAAGAAATATACCAAAAGGCGTAAAATCTAGATAATATAAAAAAGGAACTAAAAAGTACATAAAATGAAATGAAAATGATGCTTTATGCATTTAAAAAGTATACAAAACTAAGGATAAATGACTATATAATAGTCACTTATCAAACTCCCCTACACTTAAGCTTTTGCTTGTCCCCAAGCAAACTTAGAATGAAAATATGGATAGGGAGAAAAAGCAAGATTGATCCCTCAGAAATAAAGTAGCAAGCCCTAAATGCCTTTTGGATAATGCATTCATCTTTCTAATCATATTTTGTATACCTTTAAAAATTTATTAGGAAGAAGCATTTTGGGGATATTTTTAAAGAGATAAAATGCAAGACAATAACCTAATATAGCATATATAGAATTTTGATCAAGTAAAACATGCTAGAAGGATAAATCTTAGATTCATTTCTTGGTAGAAGAGAAGCTTTTCACTCTTTTAGAGTGATTTTTGAGAAAAAATGAATTTATTTCTTTAAAATGTACAAGAGAAAGTATAAACATTTATTCACAAGTTAGAAGTTCCCGAAGAATTGTATTGCATTCTTGAATCACAAGGGCGAAAAATGGATGATGATAGTGGAAAAATCTCATCAAAGTTAAACAAATTTATCTCATTTTTGCACGTGTTATATTTTTGCAAAAGACCTAAGTTATTTTTGATCCTTTCAAGTAGGAGACATTGTGGTGGTGAACCCCATGTTCCTAATACTTATATCAAGAATACTTTTGGATATTACTCCCGTTTGGCAAGGAAGCATCGTCGCAGCGAACGCCGTGCCCCGAGTTAATTAGGAAGTAATAGGCTTCTTTTTGCTTTTAAGAATTGGTGACTAAGTCACTCTTTTTAGCAATAAGATAAAGATGTTTTACTTTGATTTGATTTTAGAAATGGAAAGATGGAATTTTTGATGAAAGGGTGTGATCCAAGGGATGCAAACAAAAGGTGCTTCTAAAAAGGAAATAAGCATTTAATAAAGATAAAAGATGTACACTTTAAAGAAATATTCTCAATATTTTTTTCATAAAAATGACCAAGTGTAGATTTAAAAATTCCTTCTAATCAAATGCCTTTTTCTTGATAAAATCCTATATTTTGCTATACTAACTTATGAGGCTTTAAAATTATTTCCTAGAAATATCCCTATATGTTTCTTTTTATAAATTTTTAAATTTATAAAAAATATGAGAGGAAAGATAAATAGGCATTAAGCTAGGCAAATGGCAAGCATAAGAAATAATGATTATGGATCATCATAGGGATTTATTATATATTTTTATATATATATATATATACTATTATACATGCATAAATGAAAAATTCAACTAAGTAAAAAAGAAAAATTATACTAGAAAGCAATTAAATCTAATCTAGAAAGCAAGTAAAAATTTAAAACTAGAAAGCGAAAAATAAAAGGATAGATATACCCCCCACACTTGAAATGAACATTGTCCTCAATGTTTCAAGGAACAATATCAAATCTTGGGAGGGTAAAGAGAAACTTACTAAAATGGTGGTGGTGGTGGTGGGAAGTTGTCCCAATAATTTGCCCCATAGTTGTAAATGTCGTCAATCCTTCCTTGGGCATTCTGAATTCGGTTATCAATTTGGCCGAGTAGCTGAAAAATTTGAGCGTTTTGCTCAAGCAATTGGCCTTGTTGGACAAACATTTGATCAAAACCTCCGGTAGAAGCTTTCGGGTGGCAATGGGGCTTGAATCTCTTCTTCTTCTTCTTCTTCTTCTTCTTCTTCTTCTTCTTCTCCTTCTATGGACATTTTGGAAATATCCAAGTTTCGGGCTCTCTTATCCGAATGGTGGGGAGATTGTTGCTTGGGAGTACAATATAGGGCATTTTTCCCACTCCTACTAACCAATTGTACTCGTTATTCCCCCTCTCCGTAATGAGCTGCATAGTCCGAAGGGTTGGAATATCCAATTTTGTTGACCCTCTCACCTCAACCCAATCATTTGGAATCTCAAAATTGAAGTGCTTGGCAAACAAAGTAACTATACCTCCAATATGAATTTCCCCGTTGTAGGTTGGGGAAATGATGTCACCAATCAACTCAAAAAGAAAATTGCACAAATTCAACCTCCTTCTCTCCCAAAGAAAACACCATAATACATGCAACTCCTTCCTATTTACCGTTCCCTTATCCTCCCTAGCAAAGATGGTGCAAGCGTACATCCTATGCATGAGGCGGAGGGATGGGTGAATGATAGAAGAAGCTTTGGCACTTCGGGATGTGTAGGATGGAAGGCCGGTAATTTGGTTCCAAAAAGCAGTCTCATTATATTCAATGGGCATGTCGGGAAAAGACTCGGTTTGGAATGATAAACCCAAAATTCTACTAATTTCAGCCCCGATCAAATGAAGCTCTCTTCCTCCAAGGCGAAAGTCCAAATGGAATTGATTAAAAACCCTTCCCGTTAATCTACAAGTTTCCTCCACAATCTTACTCTTCACCGTGCTTAGAAATTCTAGGGTAAGGACCTCATAAGTATTTTCATGCTTCTGAAGGAAGCCATCGGATCTTAATCCCATATGAAGAGTAAGAACATCTCATAAATTCCTAATGCTCTTAGTGGCAAGCCTATCAGAAATTGGGTTGACCTAATCCTTTTAGAACTCAAGGCAACAAAACGTGTCGTCTCCCTTGGGCTTCTAAAATCAATCCCCAAAGTATTGAGAGTAGGATTAAAGTTAGAGGAAGAGCCTTGCTCTTTTCGAGACTTGTTTGTTACTTCCTCTCTCGTAGCCTTTCCTTTCCCTTTGGTAGACATTATCTTAAGACCCAAAAAATTAAAAGCCAAGAGAAGTGAAAGAGTTTTTACCCGAAGAATTTGCTGAAGGAATCACGAAATCCTTGTTACCCGACCACTAAAACGTCCAAAAGCTCCCTCCTTGCACCTTGATTCTGAGTAACCCCTTTCAATTTATGAAATGGGTGAAGGGTTTTGAATTTTCGAATTTGGGGTTTTAGGAGGGTTTTGGGATGATTTTGGTGAGGGAGAGATGTTTGAGTGGTGGATTTGAGGAGGATCGAGGGTTGTATTGTGGGTTAGAATGGTAGAGAAATGGGTATTTAAGGTGGGGAGGGCGGAGGTATAGAGGGAGGAGTGAAGAAGATGAAGTAAATGAGGGAGGAGGGAGAAGGGTACTTCTTTTGACTGAAACGACGCAACTCCCCAGGCGTTTTGCACGGCCGTGTCAAGGAACTTGCACGGCTGCTCCCTTTTTCTGAGTCAACCCGTTCTGACTCGATATGAACTGCACGGCCGCTCCAAGGTATACTGCACGGCCGTGCTAACCAGAATTTCACCATTTTAATTCTTTTTCCCTTTTTCTCTTTTATATCTACAAAACAAGGTTAGCACAATAATAATAAAAACTAAAATTAAAAAAAAATAAGATAAAGCAAAAAATAATTCATCGGTTACCATCCCGATAATGCTTGTTTTAGGTCCTTAGCTCGACCCCTTCCCGTAGTAGGAGATGCATGATATTTGGTTGGCCTTTTGTCATTGACAACTTGCCATTGCAATCCTTCCTGGTAATGAGTATCTTCATGTAGACATTTCTTCCATCCCGATTTCTTGGTTAGAACAAGTGACCTATAGTCTTTGCACTTTCGAAAATTTGAAGTGACCCTCCTTCTTTGACTTTTTCACCGCATTGTTAGTTTTGGGATATGCGTAAATATTTAAATCATTATTTTTATTGCAAATCAAAGGTTCAATATCTATTTCCATTCCTTCCTTTGATTTTGGTTCCTCACCCATTAAATCTTCTTCACTAGGAATCCAATTTTCTTCACTAGGGGTGTAGGTCTCTTCATTTGGGGTCCAATTCTCTTCACTAGCGTGTGTAGGCCTCGAGGATAGGGATCTTCGAGAACCGACTTATGCATACTAAATTCGACCCTATCTTTCCCTATATTTAGGGAAAATGTGCCATTTTTAACATCTAGCGATTGCCCCGCAAAGGGCAAGAAATGGCCTTCCTAGAATGACGGGAATTTAATGGTCTTCCGCCATATCTAAGATAACAAAGTCGACAGATGATCAAGTTCCCTACTTCGACAAGGCAAGTTTTCCATAATACCAACGGGGTATTGAACGGATCGGTCTCGCCAATTGGAGAGTTATGGTTCAAGGGTTTTAAGTTCCCCTATACCAAGCTTATCGCTAACTCGATAATGGCATTATACTAACGCTAGCTCCTAAGTCAAGGACAAGTATCTATGTTTATTCTCGCCAACACAACAAGGAATGGTGAATGTACCCGGATCCTTTAATTTCAGAGGGTCTTTATTTTGCAAAACAACGCTACTTCCTCCGCCAACATAACATTCTCATTTTCTTCTAGCCTTTCTTTTTCAAAAATTAATTTTTTCAAAGGTTTAACGGCAAAAGGCATATCTTCATCTTTTCTAAAATATGGAATGTTAACATTAATGGCATCTAGGTTATTAAGGAATTCATCATAATCCTTGTCTTCTTTTTTAGGGGATTCCGTCCCCAAACTAGTCTCAATCATCAGAGGAATTGGACTATGATTATTTCTAGGGCATTCATTTATCTTTTCTTGCTCATCCCTAGTTTTTACCATATTAACTTGCTCATTTGGCCTTTGAGGTTGACCGGGAAGACTCCCTTGTGGCCTATTCATTTGGGTAGCCCGTTGAGCTTGTTGAGTTTCTAGCATCTTATTATGCGTTGCCAAGTTATCAAACCTAGCATTAAACAGTTTAAAACATTCCCTAAATTCATTATTGATCTTTTCTTGGGAATTTTTATTTTCCACTACAAAGTCCATTATAAGATCCAATTTAGATTTAGGGGGGAAGGTACTTGCATTGTTGTTGAAATTCTTAGGTGCAAATCCCGGGGGTTGTGTAGATGTGATAAGTGACTATTATATAGTCAATTATCCTAGTTTTTATATAATTTTACATAAATAAATCATCATTTTTCATTTAGTTTTTAATACTTTTTACTTACTTTTGCTATTTTTATTAGATTTTACGTTTTTGGTATGTTTTATACATTTTTAGACAGGTTTTAGGGTCATTTTATATCTAAAGGATACTTGGGCTAATTGGTCCGAAAGGATGGAGGAACACCAAGAAAATAAACACTCAAAGCCGAAAACCAGCTGGGAGCGGCCGTGCAGAAGTCCGGGAGCGGCCGTGCATCATAGGCCATGGCCGGCCAGCTTGGCCCCAAAATCCATGGAGTGGCCGAGCACTGAAGAGCCCTGGCCGTGCCAACCTCGGAGCGGCCGTGCAGCTATATTAGGAGCGGCCGTGCAAGTCTCCAAATTCAAATTCAAAACTGGCACCAAAGAGTACACGGCCGTGCAAAATCCTTGACACGGCCGTGCAAGTCGTGGATCGGCAGATGTAAAGGCACCTTTTGATGGCACCCAATTGGAAGAGTCTCCTCCCATTTATAAATATGACCCTTGTAATCAGTCTTAGATACAAATTCTGAGAGAGAAATCACTGATATTATATAGATAGAAAGTACAAACACTTGTGACAACAATTTTTCAAAGGAATTTGAAGATCAAAGTCATTGTTTTGTTCTTGGAGTTACTTTGGAGAAAAAGTAATAAAAGTGAAGCATTATTCTCAAAGCACTTGCCTTCTACATTCATAAGTATTTCTTACTCAATCCTTTATTATTGCTTATACTTTATAAATGGCTCGTGAGTAATCCCCTTATTCTTGGGGTTGGAAACTCAAAAGCATACTTATTCATCATCTTAAAAATGTTTAGTCTTGTCTTCTTCCTTCATCTAAACAATTTCTTTATATTATTCTCTAAATGCCTTACATTTTGGAGATGTCCAATTTGTATGATTCAAATTGAGAGAAGTACCTAGCTGAGAATCTCGATTGACTTAACCATATAAAGAAACTAGGTTTCATTGATCACGAGAGTAGTTCAATGGCCTAGGGATGTTCCTTTAATGGAAAGTATGTTGACTCTCGTCCTTAATGGATTCTTACTAATTATGGTCAGCTAGAGATAAGCCGGAACGCCCGTTTCAGTGACAGTGCGGAATAACGTAAACGGAAATCTCAAACAGCTTAGGACATAATTAGTGAAGAATACAAACGCTACTGTCTTAGCCCGAAGTAGCGTAGGCTTAACATACCATCCTTGCTTTTTATGAAAACCTTTTATCTCTAAGATAATGACGATTTGATGAATAAGATTATGTGTATGATTTCCAATCCCGAGAATGCTTCGTTTTATATAAGAATTTAATTAAAGTACTTTCTGTTTATGTTCTCTCTATCTTTCTAAAAAGAAAATTTTATCTTCCCCCAATCTTTTCTATTACTTTCTAAAGACAAAAATATTTCTTAGTAAACCCCGTCTCGTGATCGACTCCGTACTTGCACCCGCTTATATTACAATAGCTCCGTGCGCTATGAATTAAATAAACCGTTAGGTTTCGACCGAACAAGTTTTTTGGCGCTGTTGCCGGGGACAACGGTTTACTTTTTATTTTTGTCTTTACTACATAATTTTTTTTTTATTTTTTATTTTTTCTATTTTGCTTTCTCTTCCCTATAAATTGTTGCGTTTAATTTCTCTTCAAGTGTTTTTCTTATAGTTTATGAAACGGTCTCTGACATACGTTGACAACTTTGATCCGAACCCGAAAGAAGCTTTCACGAGAGATTAAGAAGATTTAGAGAAACTTTGAAGAAACATATGGACGGAGAACAAGAAACACCCGCTAGGACCCTACGGGACTTTGTTAACCCAAGTACCCCGGAACTAGATCCCCTATTGTTGTGCCGAATGCCGGAGCGGCACATTTCGAAATAAAGCCGCAATTATCGCATATGGTTATGAATAACCAATACAGCCGCACCGCCTTCGAAGACCCCCATCTACACATCCAAACATTCCTTGAATACCGTGATACCACACGTATTCAAAATGTTACGGTGGAAGCAATCCTGATGCGCCTTTTCCTTTCTCTCTTAAGGATAAGGCGAAACAATGGTTGAATTCGGTCCCCGTAATTCATTAACAACATGGGACCAAATTCAAGAAGCATTCCTTGGTCGATTTTTCCCACCAAGCAAGATCGCTCAGATACGAACAAAGATCACTAACTTCGTCAAAACGTATAGCCGAGACTTCAGATGACGCATGGGAGCGGTTCAAGGAACTTCTCCGAATGTGCCCCCACCACGGCTTGAAAAGTGGCCGATTGTTCACACCTTCTACAACGGTCTCATATTCAAAACAAGAGAGACCATTGATGCCGCTGCAGAGGAGCATTGATGAACAAAGGAGTCGATGAGGCATACGACCTTATCGAGAACATTGCATTGAACCATTACCAATGGTCAAATGAGAGGGAGCAACAACAAGGTACGCCCGTAAATATAATGTTGATGACGAGCAGCAGTTACTCTTCTCTCCTCTAAAGTTGACATGCTTTTGAAAAAGTTTGAAAATCTTAATGTCAATCCCATTGCTAGTGTAAATGTGTTATGCGAACTATGTGGGTCTAACTCACATAGTACGGATAACTGCGAGTTACTTGACGTTACTTCTAACGACCAAGTGAACTTTGTTAATTCTTTCGGACAAAAAGGGGGAATGTATTCTAATACATACAATCCCGAGTGGAGGAATCACCCCAATTTTTCCTATAAGAATAACAACGTTCTTAACCCGTAACCATCTACACAACCCCCGGGATTTGCACCTAAGAATTTCAACAACAATGCAAGTACTTTCCCCCCTAAATCTAAATTGGATCTTATAATGGATTTTGTAGTGGAAAATAAAAATTCTCAAGAAAAGATCAATAATGAATTTAGGGAATGTTTTAAACCGCTTAATGCTAGGTTTGATAACTTGGCAGCCGCATAATAAGATGCTAGAAACTCAACAAGCTCAACAGCTACCCAAATGAATAGGCCACAAGTGGAGTCTTCCCGCCAACCTCAAAGGCCAAATGAGCAAGTTAATGTGGTAAAAACTAGGGATGAGCAAGAAAAGAAAATGAATGCCCTAGAAATGATCATAGTCCAATCCCTCCGATGATTGAGACTAGTTTGGGGACGAAATCCCCTAAAAGAAGGCAAGGATTATGGTGAATTCCTTGATAACCTAGATGCCATTAATGTTAACATTCCTTATTTTAGAAAAAGATGAAGATATGCCTTTAGCCGTTAAACCTTTGAAAAATTAATTTTTGAAAAAGAAAGGCTAGAAGGAAATAAGAATGTTATGTCATGAGGAAGTAAGCGCTACTGTTTTGCAAAATAAAGACCCTCCGAAATTAAAGGATCCGGTACATTCACCATTCCTTGTTGTGTTGGCGTAATAAACATAGATAACGCTGTCCTTGACTTAGGAGCGAGCGTTAGTATAATGCCATTATCTAGCGAGAAGCTTGGTATAGGGAACTAAAACCCACAACCATAACTCTCCAATCGCGTAACCGATCCGTTCAATACCCCGCTGGTATTATGGAAAACTTGCCTTGTCGAGTAGGGAACTTGATCATCCCCGTCGACTTTGTTATCTTCGATATGGCGGAAGACCATTATATTCCCGTCATTCTAGGAAGGCCATTTCTTACATCAAGGGGCAATTATAGATGTGAAAATGGCACATTTTCCCTAAATATAGGGAAAGAAAGGGTCGAATTTAGTATGCATAGGCCGCCCTCGAAGATCCCTATCTCGAGGCCTATACTCCTAGTGAAGAGGATTGGACCCCAAATAACGAGACCTACACCCCTAGCGCAGAAAATTGGATTCCTAGTGAAAAAGATTTAATGGGCGAGGAACCAAAATCAAAGGAAAGAATAGAAAATGATCCCATAAATATTGAACCTTGATTTGCAATAAAAATTTAGATATTTCTGCATGTCCCAAAGCTAACATTGCAGTGAAAAAGCCAAAAAGAACAAAGAAGGAGGTCACTTCGAATTTCCGAAAGTGCAAAGACTATAGGTCGCTTGTTCTACCCAAGAAATCGGGATGGAAGAAATGTCTACCGCAGAAGATGCTCATTACCCCGGAAGGATTGCAATGGCAAGTTGTCAATGACAAAAGGCCAACCAAGTATCATGCATCTCCTACTACCGGGAAGGGGTCAAGCTAAGGACCTAAAACAAGCATCATCGGGATGGTAACCGATGGATTATTTTTGCTTTATTTTATATTTTTTATTTTTGGTTTTTATTATTATTGTGCTAACCTTGTTTTGTAGGTAAAAGAGAAAAAAAAAAGAGATTTAAAATTGGTGAAATTTGGTTCGCACGGCCGTGCAGCTCTTCTTGGAGCGGCCGTGCAGTTCATATCGAGTTGGAACGGGTTGACTCAGCAAAAGGGAGCGGCCGTGCAAATTCCTTGACACGGCCGTGCAAGGCGTCTGGGGAGTTGCGTCGATTCCAGTCAAAAGACGCACCTTTCCCCCTCCCCCCTCATTTACTTCATCTTCAACCCTTCTCCCTCAATTCCTCTGCCCCACCCACTTTAAAAACCCACTCCTCAACCATTTCTACTCACAATTTAACCCTCAATCCTCCTCAAATCCTCCAGTCAATCACTTCCCCCCAATCAAAAGCATCCCAAAACCCTCCTAAAACCCCAATTTCGAAAATTCCAAAACCCTCAACCCATTTCAACAAATTAAAGAAGGATTACTCGGAATTAAGGTGCAAGGAGGAAGCTTTTTGGAGTCTAGTGGCTGTTCATCGAAGATTGCAAGCTTTTTAAGTTCAGATTCGGGTAATCTACTTTCTTCTTCCTTTAGCTAAGTTTTTGGGTTTATTTCTAAAAATTTTCAATGGAGGGAAGGAAGGGAAAAGGAAAGGCTACTGAAAGAGGTTCAAAAAGGTCCCGAAAGGAACCATCTCCAACCCCTAATCTAAACTCAACACTCAATGATTTGGGTATTGAGTTTAGAGAGCCTTCCGAAGTGGCTAGATTCACCGCCCTTCGTCAAAAAAGGATTAGGCCAACCCAATTCCCAGATATTGATGCCCTCAAAGCCTTAGATATCTATTCAAATGTGAAAAGATTTCACACCGGGTTTGGTTGTGGTGGTTTTCTTGAATTGCATGCAAAGACTTATGAAAGGATCACCTTAGAATTCTTGTGCACTATGAGGAAGGAGTTTACTACGGAAATTTGTGGAGATACGGGGGAGCCATACCAATTGATACACTTATATTTTAGGCTTGGTGGAGAGGAGTTTCACCTCACCTCTTTTGACATTAACGTAATTTTAAGTTGGCCTCGCTCTACACAAATTTTGAAACCGATTTTCCCATAGAGTTTAGGGAGAATGTGTTTTGGGAGCAAATAACCGGAATTCCATCCTTCAAATCTAGAACCGCAAAAGCCTCATCTATTATCCATCCCGTTCTTCGGATTATGCATAGATTCTACGCATGCACTGTTTTTGCTAGGGAAGATAAGGGCACGGTGAATAAGAAGGAGTTATTTTTGTTATGGTATTTGGTGAGGGCTCATAGGAGGGTGAATTTGAGCCATTTCTTGATCGAGTTATTCAGTGATATCGTCTCTCCAACTTTCAATGGGGAGATTCACATTGGAGGTATAATCACTTTGTTTGGTCTCCATTTTCTAAGGCAATGCCCGACAATGAGCTTGCGGTTTCGGGATCAACAAAGTTGGATATTCCAACTTTGCGAAATATGCAAATGATCTCGATAGAGGACATGGAGAATACAATTGGTTGGTAGGGCCGGTAAAACGCTCCTACATTGTTTTGCCTAGTCCCATCCTCCCCAAAGCTCTAACTTATCAACATCAAACATGGATATTTCCAAATTCCATGAACTATGGGGAGGGCCAATCAAGTCAAGCAAACCAAGAGGAAGAAGAAGGAGAAGAAGAAGAGCAACATCAACCCAACCACCCCCCTTTGCCGCCGGATTTTAATGATAGATTTGACCGGATCGAGCTTCAAAACAATCAAATAATGACTCGGTTCGACACTTTCAACAATGAATTTCATTATTTCCTAATGATATACAAAATCGTGTGGGGACGATTCAAAGGCAAGTGAACACAATCTTCAACTACGGGGTCAACAATTGGGATGATTTTCCGCAGCCCACCTTCCTACCCGTGAACCATTTTAGTAAGTTTTTCTTTACCCTCCCTAGATTTGGCATTGTTCCTTGAAACATTGAGGACAATGTTCATTTCAAGTGGGGGGGGTATATCTATCCTTTTATTTTTCGCTTTCTAGTTTTAAATTTTTACTTGCTTTCTAGGTTAGATTTAATCGCTTTCTAGTGTAATTTTTCTTTTTAACTTAGTTGCATTTTTCATTTATGCATGTATAATAGTATATAAAAAAAATAATAAATAAATAAATCCCTATGAAGATAAAAAAAAATCATTATCATTATGCTCGCCATTTGCCCTAGTATAAATGCCTATTTATCTTTCCTCTCATATTTTCTATAAACTTAGAAATCTATAAAAGGAAAAATATAGGGATATTTTTAGGAAATAATTGAAAGCCTCATAAGTTAGTATAGCAAAATATAGAGTCTCATCAAGGAAAATGCATTTGATTAGAAGGAATCTTTTTTATGCTTGGTCATTTATGCAAATATTGAAAATATTTCTTTAAGATTGTACATCTTTTATCTTTATTAAATGTTTATTTCCTTTTTAGAAGCACCTTTTTGTTTGCATCCCTTGAATCACACCCTTTCATCAAAAATTCCATCCCTCCATTTTTCAAATCAAATCAAAGGAAAACACTTTTATCTTATTGCTAAAAAGAGTGACATTCGTCACCAATCCTTAAAAGCAAAAAGAAACCTATTACTTCCTAAGTAACTCAGGGCACGACGTTCGCTGCGACGATACTTCCTTGCCAAACGGAAGTAATATTCAAAAGTATTCTTGATCTAAGTATTAGGAACATGGGGTTCGCGACCACAATGTCTCCTACTTGAAAGGATAAAAAATAACTTAGGTCTTTTGCAAAAATATAACACGTGCAAAAATAAGATAAATTTGTTTAACTTTGATGAGATTTTTCCACTATCATCATCCATTTTTCACCCTTGTGATTCAAGAATGTAGTACAATTCTTCGAAACTTCTAATTTGTGAATAAATGTTTATACCTTCTCTTGTACATTTTAAAGAAATAAATTCATCTTTTCTCAAAAATCACTCTAAAAAAGTGACAGCTTTCTTTACCAAGAAATAAATCTAAGATTTTTCCTTCTAGCATGCTTTACTTGGTCAAAATTCTATATATATATGCTATATTAGGTTATTGTCTTGCATTTTATCTCTTCAAAAATATCCCTAAAATACTTCTTCCTAGATAAATTTTTAAAGGTATTCAAAATATGATTAGAAAGACAAAGGCATTATCTAAAAGAGGCAATTTAAGGCTTGCTACTTTATTTCGAGGGATCAATCTTGCTTTTTCTCCCTCTCCGTATTTTCACTCTAAGTTTGCTTGGGGACAAGCAAAAGCTTAAGTGTGGGGGAGTTTGATAAGTGACTATTATATAGTCAATTATCCTAAGTTTTTATATACTTTTACATAAATAAATCATCACTTTTCATTTAGTTTTTAGTACTTTTTACTTACTTTTGCTATTTTATTAGATTTTATGTTTTTGGTATGTTTTATACATTTTTAGACAGGTTTTAGGGTCATTTTATATCTAAAGGATACTTGGGCTAATTGGTCCAAAAGGATGGAGGAACACCAAGCAAAATAAACACTCAAAGCCGAAAAATTAGTGGGAGCGGCCGTGCAGCAAGTCCGGGAGCGGCCGTGCATCATCGGCCATGGCCGGCCATCTTAGCCCCAAAATCCATGGAGTGGCCGAGCACCGAAGAGCCCTGGCCGCGCCAACCTCTGAGCGGCCGTGCAGCTATATTTGGAGCGGCCGTGCAAGTCTCCAAATTCAAATTCAAAACTCGGCGCCAAAGAGTACACTACGTGCAAAATCCTCGACACGGCCGTGCAAGTCGTGGATCAGCAGATGTAAAGGCACCTTTTGATGGCACCCAATTGAAGAGTCTCCTCCCATTTATAAATAGGACCCTTGTAATCGTCTTAGATACGAATTCTGAGAGAGAAATCACTGAGTATTATATAGATAGAAAGTACAAACACTTGTGACAACAATTTTCCAAAGGAATTTCAAGATCAAAGTCATTGTTTTGTTCTTGGAGTTACTTTGGAGAAAAAGTAATAAAAGTGAAGCATTATTCTCAAGACTTGCCTTCTACATTCATAAGTATTTCTTACTCAATCCTTTATTATTGCTTATACTTTATAAATGGCTTGTGAGTAATCCCCCTTATTCTTGGGGTTGGAAACTCAAAAGCATACTTATTCATCATCTAAAATGTTTAAGTCTTGTCTTCTTCCTTCATCTAAACAATTTCTTTATATTATTCTCTAAATGCCTTACATTTTGGACATGTCCAATTTGTATGATTCAGTCTAATTGAGAGAAGTACCTAGCTGAGAATCTCGATTGACGGAACCATATAAAGAAACTAGGTTTCATTGATCACGAGAGTAGTTCAATGGCCTAGGATGTTCCTTTAATGGAAAGTATGTCGACTTCGTCCTTAATGGATTCTTACTAATTATGGTCAGCCGTAGAGATTAGCCGGAACGCCCGTTTGTGACAGGGCGGGAATAACGTAAAACGGAAATCTCAAACGCTAGGACATAATTAGTGAAGAATACAAATGCTACCGTCTTAGCCCGAAGTAGCGTAGGCTTAACATACCATCCTTGCTTTTTACCTGAAAACCTTTTATCTCTAGAGACAATGACGATTTGATTGAATAAGATTATGTGTATGGATTTCCAATCCCCGAGAATGCTTCGTTTTATATAAGAATTTAATCAAAGTACTTTCTCGTTTATGTTCTCTCTATTTTTCTAAAAAGCAAATTGTATCTTCCCCCAATCTTTTCTATTATTTTCTAAAGACAAAAATACTCCTGTAGTAAACCCCGTAAACCCCGCGGGATCGACCCGCACTTGCACCCGCTATATTACAATAGCCCGTGTGCGCTCGCGGGAAATTAAAGAAAACCTGCTGTTTTTGTTTAAGAGGCAGGTGGTCGCGAGTTAAGTACGTTGCTATTCTCATAAGAAAATTTGGGGTGATTCTCTCCATTCTGGATTCCATGGTATTAGAATACATCCTCCTTTTTGTCCAAAAGAATTAATAAAGTTTGACTTTATTGCTAACAAGCAAACGTCAAAGTAACTTTGTAGCTATTCGTACTATGTGAGTTAGACCCACATAGTTCACATAACACATTTACACTAGCAATGGGATTGACATTAAGATTTTCAAACTTTTTCAAAAGCATGCTAACTCTAGAAGATAGAAGTAGTAACTGCATCAACATTATATTTTACCTGGCTCACCTTGTTGTTGCTCCCTCCCCATTTTTGACCATTGATAATGGTTCAATGCAATGTTCTCCACAAGGTCGTATGCACTGATTTACTTCTTGTTCATCACTGCTCCTCTAGCTGCATCTAATGGTCTCTCTTGTCTTGAACAACAGGCTCTGCTGTAGAAGGTATGAGCAATCAACCACTTTTCAAGCCCGTGGTGGGGGTACATTTAGAAGTTCCTTGAACCGCTCCCATGCACCATACAAAATTCTCACTATCCGTTCGACAAAAGTTAGTGATTTTTGTTTGGATCTGGGCAGTCTGCTTGGTGGGAAAAATCGACCAAGCAATGCTTCTTGAATTTGGTCCCATGCTGTTAACGAATTCTGGACCGAGTTCAGTTTATCGTTTCCACTTATCCTTAAGAGAGAAAGGAAAAAGGCGCATTCCGCATTGCTTCCACTGTAATATTTCGAATACGCGCGAACGCCCAGGTATTCAAGGAATGTTCTGATGTGTACATGGGGATCTGACCTCGAAAGCCATGCCGTGGTAGTTTGTTATCCATAACACATAAAATCCTTGCGGCCTCATCTTTGAAGCTGCCGCTCCGGCATTTGGCACAACAATAGGGGATCTAGTTTCTGATATCTTGGGTTAACAAAGTTTGAGGCATTTGGAGCTCGATGGTTGCCGTTGTCCTTCTAGCATGTTTCTTTAAAGTTTCTCTAAATCTTCTTAATCTCTTGTGAAAGCTTCTTTCCATCTCTTCTGATTAAACTTGTTGACGTATGTCCAAGTCCGTTTCATAAACTATAAGAAAAACACTTGAAGAGAAATTAAACGCAACAAATCTTATCTGAAGAGAAAGCAAAATAGTAAAAATAAAATAAAAACTAAAAATTATGCAGTAAAGACAAAAATAAAAGTAAACCGTCGTCCCGACAACGGCGCGAAGTTGTTCGCCGCTTCGAAAACCTAACGGGCCTCATTCCATACTCGCAAGCGTGGGCGTGATTGTAACATAGCGAGTGCAAAGTAACGGTTGATTTGATAGAGACAATGTTTACTTTAAGGAGTATTTTTCACTTGTAAATTATAGAAAAGATTGGGGGAGATAAAATTTGTTTTTAGAAAAATAGAGAGAACATAAACAGAAAATTCTTTAATTAAATTCTTATAAAACGAAGCATTCTTGGATCCAAAATCTCACACAGATATTTTGTTGTCATCAAATCGTCATTGTCTTGGCACAGAAAACATCTTCATAAAAAGTAGGATGGTACATTCGTATCGCACTACTTCTTACGATCAAGCAAGTAGCGGTGTAAGTTCAGCTAATTATGTCCTGGGCTGTTGAGATTTCTGTTAATCGCTGTTCCCGCCTGGTCACAATCTGGCGTTCCGGCTCATCTCTAGCCGACCATAATTAGTAAGAACCCTTTAAGAACGAGAGTCGATATATTTTCCATTAAAAGGAACATCCCTAGGCCATTTGAACTTACTTTTGTAATTCAATGAAACCTAGTTTCTTTATGGCTGGTTTCCGTCAATCGAGATTTCTCCGCTAGGTACTTCTCTCAATTGACTTGAATCATACAAATTGGACATCTCCAAAATGTAAGGCATTAGAGAATAATATAAAAGAAATTGTTTAAGATGAAGAAAGAAGACAAGACTTCTCTTTTGAATGATGGCAAGTATGCTTTTGAGTTTCCAACCCCAAAGAAATAAGGGGATTACTCTACAAGCCATTTATAACATATAAGAAATAAAAGTAAGAGATTGAGTAAGAAAGACTTATGAATATAGAAGGCATAATGCTTGGAAATGGTGCTTCACTTTATCGCTTTTTCTTCCAAGGTAATTTCAAGAACAAACAATTGAACTTGATCTTCAAATCTCTTTGGAAATTGTTATCACAAGTGTTTGGTATTTTCTATCTATGAAGTATCGATTTGATTTCTCTCTAAAATTTACCGTATCTAAGATTCCATTAACAAGGGCTCCTATTTATAATTGGGAGGAGACTCTTCAATTGTGGTGCCATCAAAAGGTGCCTTTTAACATCTGGCGATCTACGCACTTTGCACGGCCTTGCTGTCAAGGAAGCTGCATGACCGTGCGATCCCTCTGGCTTGCCATTAGTTTGAATTTGAGTGCTTGACACTTACGCACGGCCTGCTCCTCTCCAAAGCTGCCACGGCCGCTACTGAATAATGAACACGGCCACTCCTCTCTTCAAGAAATCACGCTCTATATTTTCCCCAGGGCCACAAAGTGGCACTGAAAATGCTAAGCTGGAAGGTGCACCGGCAGCTCATGTTATGGCCGCGGCCGCTCCACACTGGATTCTTTAACTTTGTGTGCTTTGATTTGGTTGGTTTTCTTTCATGTATTTTGCCTTGAAGAAGTCCAAATATCCTTTTGATAAAAAGACCCTAGAAACGCCCGTCTTTAAATGCAAGAAATATACCAAAAGGTTGTAAAATTTAGATATAATATAAAAAAAGGAACTAAAAAGTACACTAAAATGAAATGAAAATGATGCTTTATGCACTTAAAAAGTATACAAAACTAAGAGATAAATGACTATATAATAGTCACTTATCACCGACATTAGGAGTATTCACTAATATAAGCAAGGTACCCTTCTATTTCTTCACATTAGGGGTTTAATTTTTGCTTTTCTCTTTCGATTCATACTTATGGCTGGACCTTTAATGTAGTGAACCTGGAGCTCTGAGCATGGCTACTTATGCTGCAAACCGGAAGGGTATACAAGTGTCTAGGCGGAAGGTGGAAGGAGATGTCCATTTGATGGAGTACGTTAAAAAATTTTGACTTTAGGTGGGGATTACGGTTTAATGATCTGGAGCGTCCTGTAGGTGATGAAATTAGGTGACTTGATTATGAGTATGACCCCAGAAATTCGTAAGTTTCCACTCCTATTTCTAAGCTAGCGCTAGATCACTTGGTGTTGCTATTACATTAGGGGACCTCAAAAACCTACCTTCTTTAGAAATAGTAAAGGCTTCCCAGGGAGATCTAGGGCGCCCTATACAAGTAGGCTTCGCATGCGTCTGTGTCTAGGACCAGATTCCCCACTGTTTCTTCTTCTTGGATATGTCGACCCGAGGGCACTGGCTGAAGAGCTCCTCCTACTGCGAGGATCGTGGGACGCATTTTACTCGGTTACGGTGCCAGGTTCGCAATGAGGAGGGAGGATACGTGGCTCCTGAGCCTGAATCTGGAGTATAAAAGGGGTTGACTTCACGCGGGCTGGACCCTCCTCCGCATAGCTTTCTGGGAGGTGAATAAGCGGGATTATCAGCTCACACATGTTTCTCCCTAGAGACAAGAAGGCCCACGGTTGGGCGCATTGGGCGGGAAATGGATCCTACAAGAGTGGCTTCGCCCTTATATGGCCGGTTGGAAGTCGGGATTGAGACTCCCACTAGACCCTTTTGTTTGTGAGTTTTGGAGTGCATCAGAATGCTTGTAGCTCGAACTCTGGTAGATAGGAGCCAATCTCTTGCAGAAGTACTCTAGTGTGCTTTGCTAAGGTATGTTTCAACTTCTTAGGATATGAACCCCGCATGAAAGTTTTTAGGATGTGTTTTTAGAAAAGAGAACTACTGGGGATATAGCACTCCTGCCAAAACTAAGGTCCCCCCCAAGCTTATTTGTCAATCTCGCTCGATAAAGTGATGGGTTGGAGATGCACACACATGATCTTGGTCGAAAGTCGATCTCGGTTGGGAAATTTTCCTCTCCCTGACTAACGAATCGTAGGGGATTGAAGGAGGAAGACTATTGGGCCCCGAATCTGGTGTAAGGATCTGTCCGATAGATTGCGCTTAATCTGCCGGGTAGAGGACCAATTAGCTGGGACTTGCTTTGGGGAGCAACAAAAATAATTTTATATTGTGCGGGGGTGATGTCTGGGGAGATGAAGATGTAGCTCCCTTAGCTCTCTGATTGTGAGGGGTCCCATGTATCCGGACCTGGTAACCCATGCACTAGGAAAATTCTCTCTCGATAAATATGGATTATGTCGTGAAGACCCCCGACTACTGTGGGATTAATGGCGAGCATGTTTTCATGTGGTAAGTATTTACTTGATTTTATCTCTTAGCTCGTCAATTGACTGATTGCATGTAGAATATTAGCTCGTACATGTTTTTCTTGCATGTAGAACTTTAGCTCTGTACATTTATGTAGAACTTTTAGCTCCGTACATACAGAGGTAGAACTTTTTAGCTCACCCATAATGTGCTTGCTTGACCCCCGTACTGTTTGAGCTAACTTCCTCCTCCCCGGTTTTTTGCGGAGTACTTACTCTGACCCGAACAACAGGCGGAGCATGGTTACGCATTGGTAAGTACCAGCCTGAATCCAAGAAAAAACTCCGCCAAGAGTCACGGGGCGACTTAATGCTCGAGCCGGTAGAGAGAAAAGAAGCCGAGGAGAGAAATAAATTGTCAGCCCAAGGAAGGTGGAGTGGGGATGGTACCTCCTTCTGAAGAGAAGCCGTGAGGATTGCGGACCCACTGCGAGCACCGAGTCTCTCCCAAAGAGCAAGCCTTCCAGGTCCGAGGTGGCCGAGCCAAGTTCCTCGAGCGGATGCAAAGTGGATGATGCCTCCAAACAGCCAGCAAGACTCACCCTTGTGGTCGACTCTGGAAGAGGAAAGAGGATGACAGAGCCCCATTCTATTAAGTACTCAAGAAGAGGTCCCGAGGTTCGAAAGCTCCCCAAGCTGGATAAAGGGAAGGCCGTTAGCAAAGAAGCATTCAACCCCCCACCATCCCGGCTTCATATCCCGAGGCTAGTCCAGGGCTTCTGGGTGGGCAAAGCACCTAAGTGATGTTCCTTTGCTTACTTAGGGGTGGATAGCTCGTGTAGAGAATACCTTGAGCTAGAATTTGGGAAGCGTCGTGGTGGAGGCGGGCTGTCTGATCAGGACTTTCTGTGTGAGCAAGTTTATGAGCAAGGGATTGACCGCTGAGATGTTCCAAGCCAGGTCAAGGCTTATCCATTCTCGAGGTAGATACTTTACATTTCTTGATATAAGCCTGTCCAAGCATTCTTTTTGCTCATATACTCCCATTAACCCCCTTTTAAGTTCGTTCCGATCCTTTGGCTTTTACACCGTAGTCTCTTCTTTTGCAGCATGGTCGACCTAGCTACCAGCTTATTGGAAAGCAGCCACAGAGGTGAGAAGCTTGCCAAATTCTTGCTTGATCGCAAGTCCAACTGGAAAGCTGGGAAGTTGGAGGATAAGTATGCCAAGCTAACGGAAGAGCACTCGACGATCACGAGATGCTTTGCTTATGGAAGTGCGAAGCCGAGTGGCTCAAGCGATGACGCCGCGGAGTGTCAAGGAAGAGGCTCTTGAACAAGTTTGGGGGAGGTCCAACAAGAACTTTTTGGGGTAAAACTGATAACGAGGCGGTCAAAGTTGAAGCTTGAGATTGACTCAAGGAGATGCTTCTGATAAAGATGATTTTTTTGATAAGGGTGCAAGAAAATCACAATGCACCTCACGCCTAAATGGAAAGGAGGAGGTCGACGATCCAAGCCAAAGAAGTTGTAGAGGCATTACAAAGATAACGACAAGTGTCATGATAACATTCGGGCCCAAAGCTTTCAAACATTCTACGCATTGTTGGTCGACGCCAACATGTGGCTCGACGACTCTCGTTACGGACGATCCCTCGGTCGATATTTCTCTTGAGCAATTGGCGAAAGCTCGAGCCTCACAAGAACAAAGTATGATATGCAAACCCATCTAGGACATCCCCAGGAAGTCCCCTCATAATTACAATGATTTGGCCGCCATTCCAATGATGAGGATGTCGAGTTGGAGGTCGAGCCACCGGGTCCCTCTCTCCCTGTCGACCAAGTGAACTTTAATACCCTACTTAAAGAGCTCAAGAACCTCGAAGAGCCGGCTTTTGATGACATGACACTCCAAAGTATGACCTTCTTACGAATCTGGAAATCTTAATGGACTTTCAACAACATAAGAGAAGGAATTTGGGTGATCTAACTACTACCAGCAATCCGACCGACACCGATCCAACATTGATTTTTCTTCTGAATACTTAGATATGATCAGGTAATGAAACAAGTTCCAAAAAACACTTTTTTGTTGTTATTTATTTAGTAAGGCCTTGGCCCGGTTTTGGGAGAGCATCTTTCCTTTGAAAAACAGAGTTTTTTGATTGTACAAGCCCTACTGCTCCGCTTTTGGGGGACTTCGCTTTATTTGATCATAGTTGACTTTTCTCTTGGACCAATCTTGCTTTGCTTTGGCTTAATTGTTTTGAATGTCGAACTAGATTTGATAAGACCAAGAAGTCTGCCTACAAACTTTTGATTGGACTAAATTTTTGAATAACAAATCATTGACCTTACGCTTGCATGATTTGGAAATGAGATTGACTAAGAGTCGAACTGTTAGAACGAGGTCGAATTAGATATCGGACCCGTTAGCTGGGTACGACTAAGAGTCGAGCTAGTTAGAACGAGGTTGACTTAGATGTCGTTAAAAGAATGAGGCCGACTAAGAGTCGAGCTAGAACGAGGTCGACTTAGATATCGAAAGGAACAAAGCCGACTAAGAGTCGAGCTAGCTAGAACGAGGTTGACTTAGATGTCTGACCGGTTAAAAGAACGAGGCCGACCGAGAGTCGAGCTTGTTAGAACGAGGTCGACTTAGATGTCGAACCTGTTAAAGGAACGAAGCTGACTAAGAGTCGAGCTTGTTAGAACGAGGTCGACTTAGATGTCGAACCTGTTAAAGGAACGAAGCTGACTAAGAGTCGAGCTTGTTAGAACGAGGTCGACTTAGATGTCGAACCTGTTAAAGGATTGAAGCTGACCAAGTGTCGAGCTTGTTAGAACGAGTTCGACTTAGATGTCGGAGCTGTTAAAGGAACGAAGTTGACTAAGAGTCGAGCTTGTTATAACGAGGTCGACTTAAATGTCGGACCTGTTAAAGGAATGAAGCTGACTAAGAGTCGAGCTTGTTAGAATGAAGTCGACTTAAATGTCGGACCTGTTAAAGGAATGAAGCTGACCAAGAGTCGAGCTTGTTAGAACGATGCACAAACATAACTCAATTTTTGTTTGAATAGAATTACAACTTTTATTGAAGTAGTAGTACGATTACATAGAAAACGGAGAGCTAGAACTAGTAACAAACTCAAACTTGAAAACGGAAACTATCTTTGAAGCTGAGCTAGAAAACTGAACTAGAAGTAATATCTGATAAGGTGGGTAGCATGCCATGGGTGCTTCAACTCCTCACTATCTAAATGGGCGATTATGTAAGTTCCCTCCTTAATAACACGAGTAACGATGTAGGGACCTTCCCTCGCTGGGAGATAACTTCTTCATCCGAGTTCTCCTTCCAGCTTGACTCGATTCCTCCTTAACACATAGTCGCCTACTTGGAACGATCTTATCTTTACTTTCTTATCGTGATAAATCTTCGTCTTCGCTTGTAATTCACCATCCGCAAATGAGTCAGATCTCGCTTCTCACAATCAAATCCAAGTTGATTAACTCATTGACCTCGCTCTGCTCTTGGTCGAAAGAAGACTACTCTGGCCGCGGGGAACTTGTAGCTCGGCCGGTGCCATGGCCTCGATCCACATGTAAGAGCGAACGGGGTTTCCGTAGCCCCCCGAGTAGTCAGCGCGAACCGCACAAAGAGCAAGGTGGAGCTCAGTCTAACCATTTGCTACGTTGACCCAACCAAACCCGTCTTAAGGCCGTAAAGGACTAACTTGTTTTGCAGCTTTCAGCCTTGCCCGTTATTCTTGAGGATAAGCTGACGTGACGACCGACAATGTTCGACCTCTACTCGTTTCATCTCTTCTTCGAGTGCTCGGGAGAATTCAGAGCCCGTTGTCTCGACACTATAGCTCGAGGAATCCCAAATAGACACCGGGATGAAGCCGTGGATGAAATTGATGGCGTTTTTCCTCTCAGTAATCCTGGCTAACGGTTTCGTTTCGACCCACTTGGTAAAGTAATCAATAGAAACGATCACGTACTTGCAATTTCCATCGAGTGGGGCGGGAAGGGCCCGACCAAATCGACGCCCACATATCGAAAGGCCAAGTAATATCATCGGAGTTTGCTCGGGTTGTAGGCAAGTGAGGTAGATTGGCAAATCTTTGACACCGATAGCACCCTTAATGAAGTCGTGAGCCGTCGTGCCTCTCATGTGCGGCCAATAATAGCCCAACGTAATCAACTTTGGCCGGGCCAAAGTTCTGGCCCCCCGTGTCCACCGCAAACCCCACTATGCACTCCAGACATCAGCCGAGTAACTTCTTGAGGGTGAAATACATCTTAACAACGGCTTATCTTGAAGGGGATCTTCTCGAACAACGATTTCCTCGAATGACGTACCTCGAGCCTTCTTCTTGATAGCTCGAGCTGCCTTCTCGTCCTCGGTAGCTCCGCTCGATCTCCAAATATACTTTCATTTCCTCGATCCAAGACTTGGTGTAGACCCAATCTCTAGTACTATCATACAAGCATTGAATTTGAACCTTCTCATAAGTCGATGTTCGAGATAAGAGATAGCTTCTCCATGTCAAGCTCACACTATGAAGCTAATTTTAGGATGAGGTCGGCCAATTCATTGCCATCTCGACTCAACCCTCTCAGATCTCCCAAAATTCCAAGTTCTTTAATTAGTTCCTTTACCAAGTTGCGTGATTTGACCAAAGGTAGAATTCGTGACTCCTGCACTCTCTTCTAACCTGGTTGACTATCAACTCGAGAATCACAAGTAGTTACCTATCTTGGTTGCCCCAAAGCATTTTGCATATTCAATGGTCACGATCAAAGCCTTCATACTACCTGGTTGGCTGGTGCTTAGAACTTGAATCTCAAGCTCTCATAGATCGTGGCTCGATCTGGCTCGATCACATACAATTCCTCAAATTTCCACTAACGTTCTTG